>JAKZAP010000009.1:23194208-23466952 GCA_023053575.1 Branchinecta lynchi
ATTATACGTGCAAATCCACCATTACCCAATAATCCCATAGAGCTAAAACCAAAGTTTTTTATATTAGGCGTTTTTCGCAATACCACAAAGAGCGTGTGGCTCGAAAGCAGTGTTTACACGGTGGTTATGTGGCCCACAAATGTGGGTTTATATATTGTGGCTCGAGTTTGGCGGGAAAGTCAAATTTTTATTCAAACAATGTTTACAACGGATACGTCAGCTATGATTCTTCATCAGCGATATTTCGGCCCTTCTTTTACACAATGGAAAGGACCTGAAGTTACTTTTATTAAGATTTTATCTGAATTTTATTTTCATACACCTGAAATTACCTTACAGCCAAAAAAACAGACTAAAACGGCATTCCGCGACAAACACTCAGATGCGTTGCACAAAAGCTTGCCACGCACAGACGCCTAATGACCGAAGTGCCTAATAATCAGATTCTTTCAGCCAAGTGCCTCGGAGATTAAGGAAGCTAGCACTAGACTACCATTCTCGGGTCACTCATGTTTTGCGAAAGAAAGAGATTAAAAAGGTGAGATCATGTTATTTTAAGTATGCAAAGCACCTGCTCCACTTGTCGAAATTATGTCATAACCATACATTGACGGAGAAGATCAAAATTCAAGATGCAAGTGTTACCCTTCTGGATGTTTCCTCAATGCTTTCAAAAATCATGGGCAACAGGGCCCAACCAGCGCACGACGTTATCCACTGCTTCCTGGCGGAAGATTGAACAATAAGTGTCTTTTTCTGTGTGTTTAATAAATTACTAACTTACTTAATTATTGTAGCAAGGAACAAAGAAACCAGAAGGACAATCAAATTTTCTTATAATTCTGGTTTTACTGTCATTATTATTCTATTTCTACGAAGAAGAAATGAAATACAAATCATAGCATACATGCTTGACTATTCCTTTCACACCTGTCCACCGTGCCGGGGCTCTGATACACCATATAGATCTCATGGGGAGCCCCTCATGACACATTAAACAAGCGCTAACAACGTACAAGTCAGCTAAGATGTTCGTTAGCAATTTTCGGCCCTTCTTGGCAAGGGTCCTCGTCAGGCTGTTGGAGGAACAGGATCATGGCACAACAGTGGATAGAAACCAACAGTGATTATAACGTGTTTATTTCGTGCTTTTATTTAACGTATCGACGTCCCAGGCTATTTTAACGAATATTAGGAAAAATAAAATGATTCTGATTCTGAGGAAGAAACGAAACTGCAATAAACAAATGAAGCTTCTAGCACCTATCAGAATGTTATTTTAGAGAAATATCCCTCTCGAAGCAGTCTATTCCACTCTATCTCCCAAAGCTGAGGTTTGTCCTAGTATTTACATAAAATGCTAACTGTTGGGTTTCTGCTAATCTGGTGCTTAGTTTTCTCCTAAGCAGGAGGTCTGACTCCATTTTGCTGTCATCTGATCAGTCTTATGATCCCTAGAACTGTCAAACCTCTATCTGGGAGGTTTGGCAGGGCTAGGAAATCTCATGACAAAAATTAGGTAAACCTCCTCCTCAAGAGATCACTATAGCAGCCAGATTGGCAGAAACCCCACAGATAGCAGGTTATAATAGGACAAACCTCAGCTTCACGAGATTACTTGACAGTCGGATCAGAGGAAACCCCCAGGTAGGCGATTACAACAGTGGCAAGACCAGATCAAATCTTCAAGGTAGGAGGCTGCAAGAGTGGTATATATATATGATTATTTTGTGTAACCCACCAAGTACACAAGGTGGTAGCGGAGTAAAGAGAACAACGAGAAGCAACACAAGATAAATAACAATATACACACACAAAATTTAGACATAATTTCTAACTGGGAATGAAAAATTCGAGAAAAACATCATATACTCGATGACCAAGACGACGAGATGTGTAATGTCTCGAAGAAATGACTTACCGATTGCCAGCTGTCATCGTCATCTTTGACGACCACTTTGATCTTTTTCATCTCTTCGGCTTTTTTAAGCTGCTCTTGAGCCGTTTGAACTAATTTGGCCGGGCCAGTTTTGACGAACTGCATCGCGTTCGGCGCCGGTTTGGCCGAAACAGATGTTGTTCTTGTAGGGATGAATTCTCCATCCTTTAAAAGAAGATAAAGTAAAAAAGTGATACTTTTCAAATCCGCACTGCCGGTACTGTTCTCTCAGAAGTTTCAATAACAGACAACAGAAGGATTGGCGGTTTCAACAGAGAATGCGTAACAGACAACACTTCGGATGGTGTCTGTTGTGTTTGAAAATGTTATGCATAACAAACGTTGCCATCAGGAAGAGCAAAAAAATCGCCAAAAATGACGACAAACATCATGACGACAAACAAAACAAGACCAAAGGTTTCGATGGGATCCCAAAAATTCAATATTTGATCCAGACAATTGGGTCTTCTCCTCGCCAGACTCCTTGAACATTTTTACTATTAAAATTCAGAAACAGATTAAGGCCAAATAGCTAATCATCTGAGAAAACCAAGTTCATATATGGATTCAGCATGTGTGTTTACCCCTATAAGTCATATCTGTTTTGACAAAAAACTTCCTGCCACTTCTGCCAACTTCCCGGTTTCAGCCGAATTCCGGAAATACTTGTTCGGCGAAAAAAGAAAGCTCAAAAACGAACTCAGCGTATCTTCTTACCCCAATATTGAACATCTAATTAACTTCTAATACAAATTTAACTTCTCACAAATTTTCCTGCTCAAGCCGGATTCCGGTCGAACTATGTCCGGGTAAAAAATGAATTTCATACACGGATTCAGCATCTCTTCTTACCCCTAAATCGGATATCTAATTAACTACAAATAAAACTTTAACTTTTCGAAAGAAAATCGTTTTCACATAAGTGTTCAGCATGTCTTCTTACCCCTAAATCGAACATCTAATCAACTCCAAATAAAACTTTTACTTTTAACAAACTTTCCGGTTTTGGCCGGATTCCGGGCGCACTACTTATCCGTCGAGAAAATGGTTTTCACTATCGTGTTCACCATGTCCTCCTACCCCTAAACCGAACATTTAATCAACTTCAAATAACACTTTTACTTTTAACAGACTTTCTGGTTTTGGACGGATTTCGGTCTAACTACCTGTCTGGCGCAAAAATGGTTTTCACCATCGTGTTCAGCATGTCTTCTTACCCCTGAATCGAAAAAAAAACAAATTTTATTTGTTTATTGACCAAGATACCAAGAACTATTAAACGAAGGAATAGTACGGCACTAACGAGCTTACATATCTTTCAGTAAAACCTACTGGATAGTTAAGTTAAACAAATTGGTTAGAATGAGTTTGAGTGCGAGTGTTGGGCTTGTTTTTGTTCTACTGAACTTTCAAAAACTTAAAAAGAAAAAGTATTATCATTAAATAATCATTCAGTTTTTGGGTATCAACGAATGAATCGCTAATCCCGTCTCTGCTCCGTCCAATGAAAGTAATCCATCAAAAGGCTCGCCTGTAAATCTACGAAATTAACAAAGGACGTCCAAAACCGCTCATGAATACCTACGCACTATGTCGTCTCGTGCTCTTCGATGATTTTCAAAAATCTTCATGGTCATCTGCCTCGCTGCTTCAATTCTTTCTTTCCCGATTTCGTTGAGTCAAGGAGCTCTTATGATCTACGCAACAAGGACCACCTACAATTAACTCTAACCACGACCGTGAGATCAGATTTCAATTCTCGTATTGCATGTAGCAAAGTATGGAACCGTCTCACCGATAGTATCCGTAGCATTCAGTCGTTTGTCACCTTTAAGACTCAGCTAAAAACATTTTTGATTGATAAATATTACGGGGAATAAACACATTCGGAAATGTATATTTTGCGTTTTGAATATGTTAATTTAAGTATGATCTGTAAGGGTAAGATCAATGAGGGTAGGGCGACATCCCTCGCGACAGCCCTGGATCCTAGGCTTGAATATTTGTGTTGTTTTTGATTTAGTAATTTATTTCATTTGTTGAAAATTGGCGACTGTGGGAGTTTGTTGTGGAACTGGAGGTGAACTCCGATGTAAGTATAAATAAAACACATTCTTAAATTGTTCTTTCTTTATTTTATTGTAATAGTGAAGTGATTCGTTTGTTGATTATTTTGGTATTAAACCCTATGTAACGGGCCATGGAGCTTTGTGGTGGTGGAAACTTGTTTTGTTCATTTATTTTGGATAAAATTGAACAAACAATTTCGTAGCTTTCTTGTCTAGATGTTGCTAAATTACAATCATCACATTAGAGTAATAAATGAAACCCAGCAGAGTTTCCAAAGAGTCAAGTACGTTTCAATATTGAAACCAGAGATGGGCGAATCCGATTCCGAATCGGATTCGAATCCGAATCCAGGGCTAGGTACGAATCCGAAATCCGAATCCAAATCCACCGTTTCATGCTCAGGATTCGAATCCGAAATCAAATCCAGATTCGAATCCGACCTTAACAAAAATCAAATCATGTACATAGGTTATAGTCTAAAAATCAGAGGTGACAAAAAGCACTGATATCTAAGGCAAATCAGATAACGTGATAGGTTACTGAGGATAGTTGGTAGTGGAGACCAAAAAGCTGGATTGCCCAAGCCCACTGTGTAAGAATTGCAAAAACGGAAACTGAAAGGATGTAGACTAGAAATTTTTGCGGATTCGTAAGACTGTAGGTTTGGAACCCGAATCCGAATCCGAATCCAGCCTGACAAGCACAAGATTCGAATCCGGTCAAAAGCACGAATCCTGGACCCGGATTCCGCCATCTCTGATTGGAACATAAACTTTGTCTACTGCGACTTGTGCTTTAATGATTAAGGTTATGATGAGCTCGCGACGCCCAATCAAGGTCGGATACGCAAGAACAAACGTCTCTCTCCGGAACGCGACGAATGAGCTCGGACCGATAAGGAATGCCATTAGAGCTTCGGCAGAAAGCGAGGTGTTACTAACTCATTCCCCCTGTGTACATGAGAAAAATCTGACACCAAAAGACTGGAACTGCCTCCGACAGCCTTCGAGCGAGTTCTGAAGTCCTTTGTTCCATATTTCGGGTGAGATTTCAACAAAACCAGATACTTTTAAATATGTTTACTTTTTTCATATATCAAATAATGTGTACATTGGATAGGTCGGCTACGATGCTTCATCAGGGATATTTCGGCCCTTCTTGGCAAGAGTCCTGGTCAGGCATCGTAGCTGACGTATCCGTTACATACATTGTTTGAATATATGTTTCAAAGTCAGCTTGGGCTCAAGGAATATTTATCTACGAAGTACGTCAGCCTGACGAGGACCCTTGCCAAGAAGGGCCAAAATATCGCTGAAAAGCATCGTAGCTGACGCATCCGTTGTATAGATTATTCATCAGTCAGCCAGTAGCGCTCGCCAAGTGAACTTGTTTGCTTTATCAGTGTTTGGATGCTTGGCGCCTGGGCGATTCCATTCAAACTGGATTTATTAAGCTAGGTCCCGGGCAAAAGCGGGACAACACGAATCAAACTCTCACTCCCGGAGCATATTGTGGGGAGCAAGCCAGGTAAAAGCTGTTTTTTTTTAAAATTTGCTTCAAATATGGACCAGCCGACTGCCGAAAAAATTTTGGCGGAAATACTCCAGATGAAGGAAAGTTTGTCAGGCATAGACGTCCTCAAGAAAGATGTAGCAGCTTTGTCTTTGAAGATTAACGACAGCGTGTCAAGTGCAGAGGGAAAAACAAAGGCTTTGCAAGAAGAAATCATTCAGTTACGTCGGGAGGCTGTAGAGTCTAGGTCCCGAGTAGAACGTTTAGAGTCTGAAGCAAAGCGGTATAACATTGTTTTATACAATTTTAAGCCGATGAGCCAGGGAAGGTCATTGCGTGATGACATCGTTTCATGTTTAAACGAAGTTGTACCTTATTCCAATCTTACGGTTTGGGACATCAAGGACGTATTCCGACTAAGATCAGCGCAAAGTGTTCGCCCTGTTTTGATCAAGTTTTCCACCATGGAACCAAGAAATGTTCTGCTAAAAGCAAATCCTCTATTACGACGATTTTCTCTCATGGCATCGCCGGACTATACTGATCAAGAAAAATTCGCACGAAATAAACTGAAGCCAGTGCTTGAGCGCGCAAGAGCAAGTGGTCGCAATGACGTCACGTTAAGGGGGGTGCAGCTCCGTATTGGTAACCAAGTGATCGTTTATGACAAAAATCTAGACAAGGTAGTGAGGATTGAAAATATGAATTCAAGTGAGAATGGAAGGCCGATTGGTAACTCATCTCGGGATATGCCAAGCGCGGCGACGGCGACGGTGCCGACTTCATATAGCGAGATGGAGATAGTTGTTCAAACGGTGGTAAATGAAACCCCCGTCCCCCAAGGCCGGCAGAACAGGGTGGAACAGGAGCCCTCGGCTAGGCCGCCAAAGCGGAATAGCGATGAAATAATAAGCCCAAATGATGTTTATGCCCAGCCGAGTTTGAATTTTTCCCGCCGTAGTGGCGGCCGGGTATCAGGACATGGAAGGGGTTACCGTTCAGGAAGAGGCACTAGGGGTGGATTTCCCCGGAGATTAGAAATGACTGATTATGCTGAAAATGGAAATTTTGAAACTGGAAATCCTGGAGACATCGTCCCGAGAGGTGTAAATCAAGGTGAAAGTGAAATGAGTAGAGAGGAGTTTTTCGATTTAGGTATAGATGGATAGGATCACGAGGGCCAGTCGCGTAATATCCTGAAGGCGGTACACTGGAACGTCCAAGGGTTGAAACAAGAAAAATTAGAGTGTTTGTGCAATTCAGAACAGTGGGATATTATTAGTCTTGTTGAAACATGGTGCGAGCCGTCGAGGACTTTAACGCATGAGAATTACGAGGTGTTTGCAGTGGAACGAAATAAGTCTAAAAACGGAAGAGTATATGGGGGAGTATGTTTATTAATACGAAAAATGGTGTTTGATGAGTGTTATAGGATTGACAGTAAGTCAGAAAACATTGTTTGGGTTAGAGTTTTGAAAGGGAAATTATGTATTGTAGTTTGTAGTGTGTATATTCCGCCACAAACAAGTTGTTATTCGAAAGAAGATGTTTGGGAGATTCTTACAGATGAAAAGATTAATTTGAGCCGGAAGTATCCTAATGTTTCTTTTATTTTTCTAGGAGACTTCAATGCTTATATTAGTAATCTGGAGGAGTTTGTGGTAGGAGAGAATCCAGAAAACCTTCCAAGGATAGCCAGCATGGATGTCGGGGTGCTGGATGTTGGTATGAATGTTGGAGGTAGGAGAAGTAAAGACCACGAGCGTAAGAAAAATAAGTGGGGTTTGAATCTTTTAGAGTTTTGTGGGTATGAAAATTTGGTTATTTTGAATGGGAGGTTAGGGGAGAAGTCGGGAGATTTCACTTGTTTTTCAGGGGTTAGGCCGAGCGTAATTGATTATGTAATAGTTGATAAGCATCTTTGGCCTCGGTGTAAAGATTTTAGAATTTTGGATGTGGTTGGTTCTGACCACGTGCCCATTGGAGTTTGGTTTGTTGGACAAGGAGGGTCGGACGAGTTGAAAGATAATGGAAATGGTATTAGGCATCTTTCTAGTACAGGAGAAGATGTAAAGAAACCTTTAATATTAGGGTTGGCTGAAAATTTGGAAATGAGATTGCGAGAGTGTTTAGGAACCCCAGAAGTAGAGCAGGAATTAGAAAATTGTGTTAGATCAGCGGAAGCGGGCGATGTAGAGCAAGCAATTAGGGTGCTAGCTGAACTTGTTTATAATAAGGTAATCCCTATTGGTAAAGAATCTGCATGTGGTAAGCAAGGTAAGAGAGACGCTAAAGATTTTTTTGATAGTGATTGCGACAAGATGAGGAAGGAGGTGAGTCTGTGTTTACAATCAGTAAGGACAAGTAGTGAGGTAAAACTTAAGGATCATTTAATCCAGTATCGTAAGGCTAGGAAGGAATATAAACAATTAATTAAAAGGAAGAAAGAAGAGTGGATTATTCGGAAAAATAGAAGAATTATGGAATCATATATTGAAAAAAGGGGTGCGGCTTTCTGGAATGAGATAAAAAGTTCACTTTCAGTTTTTAAAAATGATTCAGTCCCGGAAGCTAGTACATGGCCGGATTATTATATGAGGAAAGAGGGGTCAGACCGTATTGATGTAATTTTTCCGGATGAGTTGGAGGTTAGTCTAGAAAATAATGTTTGTTACCCTTTACAAGAGGTAGACATCCGGTTGATAGCCCCAGTTACGGAACCGGAAGTTTGGATGGCTATGAAGAATATGAAAGGAAGGTCAGCGCCAGGGGTGGATGGAATACCTACGATGGTTTGGAAGTGGGGTAGAGTGTATTTAATAAGTGTTTTAGCTGCTGTTTTTTCATGCGTTGTTGAAAAAAGGAAGTGGCCTGATTTGTGGAATAAATCATTAGTCATCCCGATATTTAAGAAAGGCGATAAATCGATTCATAGTAATTATAGGGCTATTCATTTAGGGAATGCTGTTAGTAAAGTATTTTGTAAAGTTTTAGATTTTCGTCTAAGAGATTGGATAGAAAAAAAGGAAGTCTTAGATCCCCTCCAGGCGGGTTTTAGGAAGGGTTATAGCACGATTGACCAAATTTTTATTTTAAGTGTTCTTGCTCGTAAGTATACAAGTCGGAGAGGAGGGAAGTTATTCGTTGCTTTTTTGGATGTTAAGGGAGCTTTCGATAATGTTGACAGAGAATTGTTGATGGTGTGTTTATTGGATATGGGCCTCCCCTCCCCATTTGTATTTGTGTTGGTTCAAATGTATAGAAGCGTCAAGTTGGTAGTGCGGGTGGCAGGGAAATTGTCGAAAAGTTTTGTGTCTAAAATGGGTTTGAAGCAGGGATGCACGCTTTCCCCTAAGCTTTTTTCTTTATATATTAATGATTTGTCAGTATTTTTAAGAAATAAAATGGCACCCATGGTTTCTGTTGATGTGGTAGAGCTTTGCATGTTACTTTTCGCCGACGATATAGTTTTGGTGGCGGAATCAAAGGAAAATCTCCAGTCTTTGTTGGAATTTGTGAATGAATATTTAAGCAAGAAAAAGTTAACTTTAAATGCTGATAAAACAGTAATGATGGTTTTCCGTAAGGGGGGGAAAATTATTAATAAGGACAGGGTAAGTTTGGATGGTAAAGATATTGAGATAAAGGAATCATTTATTTATTTGGGGGTTAAATTAACATCGAATGGTAAGTTTGGTAAGCACGTAGCCAGTGTTTTGGTAAAGGGAAACAGATGTGTAAACGGTATTCTGCGTAGTAATTTGAAAGATATTAAGGACATGAAGTTTCATAAAGAAATTTTTAATACGAAAGTTACATCGTGCATGCATTATGGGGCCGAGTTGTGGGGTTTTAACGCAGGTGCTAGGTTAGAAGTGGTACAAAATAGATATTTTAAACGAGTTATAGGGTTATCAGAGAAGAGTTGCAATTTAGTTTTAAAAGGTGATCTAGGATTATTTTCGTTACGTAGCAGTAGGCTTGTCCGGATGGTAAGATTTTGGGAAAAAATAATTAGTTTACCTAGAATTAGACCTTTAAAAGCTGCGTATTTAGAGGCTCTTAGAGACCCTTCAGGTGATTCATGGCCACTCCAGATAAAAAGTATCCTTGACCAATGCGGGATATCTGATAAGTGGTGTGAAGGCCATGGTCCAGAGGCCACCGAAGGCGAGGTAAGTAAGGTGGTTCAACGGGTCCTACAAGACCAAGAAATCCAAAAATGGCACCATGAGAAGGATTCTAAATCATCGATGTACATTTACGCCAAGGCCAAAGAGTGTTGGGGTTTAGAAATGTTTTTTAAGGGAGGGTTATCTTCGGAGGAATTAAAATTGATTGTTAGCGCTCGTAGTGATAGCCTCCCCCTGGGGATTCGGAGAAAATATATGGGAAGTGTAAAGGGGAGGTCTAGTGGTCTTTACTTCTGCCCAATGTGTGGTTGTGTGGACGAGAATTTGTTTCATTTTATGTGCGAATGTGTGGAATTGAAGGATTTGAGAGTTGAAATATTTGGGGAGCAAAATTTCGGGGAAGGTTCGTTGGTGGAAAAGTTCAAGGATAAAAGTTTGTTTGGGGTTAGGCAGCTTGGAAGGTTTTTGCGGATAGGCTGGAAGCATAGAGAAGAGTTTTTGTAGTTAAGATTTACCAGAAGAGTTGATGTTTGTTTTTTATTTGGTTTGTATTTTGTTTTGTATGCGATGGCCCTCGGGCTCTAAGCAAATATATCATATCATATCATATCATATCATATTTGAATATATGTTTCAAAGTCAGCTTGGGCTCAAGGAATATTTGTTTACTTTTTCGTTGTTTCAAAGCTGTATGTGTAGTTTCCTACATATTTCCAGTTTCCTATATTTGCGTTCAAGGTGGGATGCACATATATTGGGGGCGTAGACCTAATACCAAGATACCAGCTAAGATTTCAGGCACAAAACATTATTGTCTTAAGAGAAAGCAATTTCCTTTAAAAAGTCGCATGAGATAGAAGGAGGAAATGTAGCCATGGACAAGAAGAAACCTGTGATAAACATTTGAGCTAGAACTTGGAGCCTACACTATGTCCGTATTATATATATAGTTGCCCCGCTCTTCTAATTTTCATCTTTTTGGTCCAGCCACTTATGCGCCAAGGCACAGCCAATCTGGTTTTAATTTAATTTGAAAATAAACGTGGCACAACATTTCATGCGCGAGCAAATTAATTGGCACTTGTTATTACCTACAACTAAAACATATATACAATTGTCATAGAATAAATACAGTAATAAAATGACGTGTCTGGTCGGTTCTTTTCAGGAGGTCTCGCAAAGTTTAACTGAAAAGCCAGCTTATCTCTGTTTCTTGGATTTGAATGAGTACACCGAATTATTTTGAGTGTACCGAGGGATTTTTCTTTTCTTTCTTAACGCTAGCATCTAGTATTGGCGGCTACGGACGGCGTCCCGACAAGACCAAATTCACAATCAAACCGCGCAATTTGAATATAATCGAGGCGTGGTTTTTTTCTTTCGTAAAATTCTTAATCCAGAATTAGCAGCCTAGGAAATATGTTTTTCGGGCTGACGTTGATTCTAAGCATTCGAAATTACATAAAGCTACAGAGGTTTGAAAGATCTTTCACAAATATAAAACACTGTTCTTCCGGAGTGGGTGAGCAGTGGACTGACGCATTTTCCTTGAAGCACAATGAACACTCCTAATGCTTTACTTTGTATTAAATCCTTCACAAATAAACATTTCCGACTTCCTTTAGAAGGGGCTACGAAAATCGGCCGTTTTCTTGTAATCCCCTGTCTTTACCTCTCTTGCATTTCGGCGATCCAAATCTTAGGAGCTGGGATATCGTGGCAGGAAATTCAAAAACTCCCAGCAATGCTTGATAGAAAAGGATATATTTGAGATGTCACCAAAGTCAAGCCGCAGATGCAGTTTACGTGATTGTTCTAGTGTTTCATCAGAAGTTCCATGGCCTAAAGTGCCTGTTAAAAGTCTTTCTTTGTGGAATAGTGTTGTGAAGCTTGATTAGCTTGCTTTATAAAATGTACCAGAATAAGCAATAAGCTTGTAAAAAATAACATAGCTACAAAAATCATTCAAAAACAAATAACCTATTCAAATCTGAAGTATACAAGCTGATTTATCCATAGAATAAAGATCTACTAAGTATTACAAGAAACATCACTTTTATCTTTGTCAAAGCTAGTAAATTGAGCATGTACTGGCCGAAAAAATTATGCTTTGAAATATCACAGAGAGGAAACTGTTGAAAAAGCTGCTGATCTAGGGGGTAAGCATTGTTCCTAGGTTGTTACAGAGTGGGGATTGGGGTAGTTTGATGTGCCCTTTGAACTTTAAGGTTTCAAGATTATTTGAGTACGTGTGTATTTTTTTCTAGATCTTTCGCATTTCAGCTTTATTCCGTGATCCTCAAAGTTTAACCGAAAAGGGCTGGGATAAGACAACCTAGTTCTTCACTTATTGACGTAAATTGGCTTTAAGACCCGCTGAAAATGAGTTACTTCGTGTCTCCCCTATTCACGAACAATCGATTAATTTCGTGTGATTTGTGGTACTCTACGCGCTTGTATTTTTGTTGTATGCCTTACGAGAAAGATTTATGATTATTTTTTTTCAGGCACTAAGCAATCTTCACCAATCTCACCACTGCCCACTGAAAAGCCGCGTTTGTGTTGAGATCAAAACTGGGGACGGCCGCAGATATTCGAAACGTCATAATTATAGCAGATAGTGGACAAATAAAAAAATCCCTTTGCAGAATCCAAATAATTCAGTGTATTCAATTAAATGACACAGAAATAAGAAGGCTTTTCAGTTAAACTTTAAATGAGTGACATGACAGACAGACAGACATTTATACAGCATGAAACAAAATCACAACAGATAGAAGAAATGAAGACGGATGATGCTATCATTTTACCAAACACAGAGAGTTTCGGCTAACCTTTAGCATCTGCAATGTCCAAACATCTGTGAACGTCAATACCCTGCCAGCCCTCGCCAAAAACACACACCAGATACTCAATCAAACACTGGAGGTTTTTGTCCAGCATTGAGAAGATTCCAAACAGACATGGATTAGTGGCGACTAGAGATAATGCCAACAAGAAATCCGCAAAAACTAGAACAGCGATGATTAAGACAGACCGACGAAACCAGACTTTGTTTCAAACCGATTAAGTGATGGCAGTATCGAATCGTTTACGCGTGCACTGTAAAAAGTTTCTCAGAGTAAGGATTAAAGTTAACTGCAGTATTTGCTACTCGGATTAATCTTATCTCTACTGAAATAAGTTTAATCTGAATAAGAGATAACATTAGTTGTGTTTTTGCAGATACCATGGTATCTGTTACCACGGTAACTGGATCTGCAATTAGTCGTTTTTGCAGTTACCGTGGTATCTGATATACGGTTGCTCTGCAAGAACGACAATTGCCGAAATTGCGATTTTCGAAGTCATCCCAAAAGAAAAACAGATATTCAGTCACATCACTAAGTGGTAAACTTCTTTCTCACAAATCTGACAAAATTTAATGAAAGTGAGATGACTTTTCAGATACCACGACTAGTTACCACGGTCGGACTGTAGTATCTGAATATCAGATACCCCGCTAACTTGCCAGATACCACGATAACTGCAAAATCACCTTTACACCGTGATATCAGATACCATGGTATCTGCAAAAACGCAACTATTATCTTTTAGAGACGAGATTAATCCCAGTAGCAAATACTGCAAGATTCGTTTTTACAGTGTGGTACAGTCGACACGGCATTTTAATCAGTTGCTTCTGTAGTTGGAAAATTCTTACATTTTGTAGTGTGTCAGTTTCTGTGTGTAAAGTGTATGTAATCCCTTTGTACGTGTGTACTAATGGCGACAAGCTAAAAGCTTAACGTCAAATGCACTAATAAGAATATAAATATCTTATAGCTTTTCCTATAAGATGAATAAAAGCTAAGTTTAAACCACAGTATGATCTCGCAGAATTTAAGCCATTCCTGAAAAAACATTTAGTGAACAAGTATGATTCTTAATCCTTTGGATTGGAATGTTCCCGGCTGAACTTTCGTTTTCTCGGTGTGTTCTCCTTACCAGGGGCGTCGCAAGTGCATTTTCGGTGGGGGGGTGCAGAGCCAAAATTTTTACCGAATCTTTCAAAAAAAATTTACCGAAGCCTAGAACTAAGAATTCCAACTTTAAATTATGGAACAGAAACGATTACGTAGGGAGAGTAAGAATAAAAGGCAGCATGAACGAAGATCAGCAAACTATTAGGGGGCGTTTTGGCGAAGCCCACATGGAGAATATGTTGCCGGGCATGATTGGAGTAACAGGTACTATCTGTTATAGCCAATAGAAAATTAAATCGAGCGCCGCAGTCGAAAATTTTCGAAATCCATTTTTGTTTTGTTTTTGTAGGCTAAAATTTAACTGCTTCTCTTAAAAATTCTATCATTTACCGTTGATGAAATACCGAGACTCTAAGAAGTTCCAGAAAACGGATGGAGCGACGTTCCGGCAGCAGCATCAACTGTATTCTAGTCAATATACTACCTATGATAACATAAAGTGAGCGCCGCATGCGAAATTTTGTTGTGCTTTTTCCTGCCAAATTTAATTTCCATCCAAATTCTAGCTTTTAATGTTTCGAAATCTCAATCCTAAAACTGGCTTAAGACCCCCGTCAAAAGACGCGCCCTTCCACAAAATAGGAGAATATTAAGAAAAGTGCTGCAGGCGGAATTTTCGAAATATTTATGATTAGATATTCTTTTTGGGATCCAAAATAAAAGTAAGGACTATCGATGATATCACAGATCATCCCTTTTGCCTGCGACCAGTGCTTTACTCGACCTCCTCTGAGTTTCGAGGTTCGTGGTAACTTCCGAATCCTGGCAATTACAACGAATAAGTTACCGAATCCCAGTTATTATCCAGAATAAGTTTAGACCGATAGCGTGTTCGGGAATCTGTATAACCACCGTATCCCGGTTATTATACCGAATTGTTTTGGTATCGAAAGACTACCGAACAATATTCATATTCGGTATACTTTCGTCGAAACTGGAACAAAGTCAGGATTCGTGGTTAACTTCCTAATCCTGGAAATTATACTTAATAAATTACCGAATCCCAATCATGATACCGAATAATTTTGGACCAACAGCTTATTTGGGAGTCTGTGTAACTACGGAATCTCCATAAATATACCGAATAGTTCCGGCATCGAAAAATTACCAAATGATTTCAGTAAATTCTCTCACCAAATTCGTGATAACTACCGAATACTGGCAATTATACCGAATCCCGATCATTATACCGAAGAGATTGTTAGGATTTTGTATAACTACCGAATCCCCGTAAATCGAAAAAATACCGAACAATTTAAGTAAAATTTTGGGCCGCACCGAATCTCAAAAAGGTGGGAGGGTGCTGCACCCCCCCCCCCTTGCGACGCCCCTAGCCATATTTGTGACGGTTGTGACTACACTCACATTCAAAAACATAGAACACTTGCTTCTCCACATTGATGATCTGTTTTCCGTATAAATGTCAAATTTACTTTTAAATAAAAAGTTTGAAACGGTGAAAGACACACAGTTTGGCGTTAGCCATGACAAGGTTTAGGTCAATAAAAATGTCTATCAATTTAAACATCAAGAAACATTCAATATGGACATCGATAGTGGTGCCTCTGGGGGTAGGGAGTGATCCATGATCTTCGATGAGTGACGGATGATTTGATTTATTTTTATTTTGTGGCAACATACACGTAACTTTGTGATTTCCGTTAAAGGCTGTTGGGCCTACGGAGATTCTTGCCAAGTATGTTGCCGAATGAAAGAAATAGAAAACCGTGATTTTCTGGGTTTTTTCTTGATCAGCTAATTATCCCTCTAGGATGATGTGCGAGGGATAAATATAAATTCGGATATTTCGGTTGCACTTCCAGCAAACCGTCCTGAGCGAAAAAAACAAAAACTAAATCATAAAATCCAACACAATACCAACAGAAAAACGATGCGGAACCAACAAAACATACAAGGATATGTAACTAAAAACCAAAAGAACGATGCGGATTGAAATGGCAAACAAATTCAAAATAAAATAACGAATATTAAAATGTGCGTGTTAAAAGTGTATATGTACAAATCTGTGATTATTTTATAATTCTGAATTCTGTGTCTATTTACAAATAAAAGCACTACATACCACCGAAACTACATCCTTGACTCAAGTATGCAACTTTCCCAATAACGATTCATAACGCTGCCTGTTTTAAGTGAGGACTTCGGCCAACTCAAAACACTGGAGCAGGACAGCGGCCAAGACAAACTAGGACGGAAATCATTCCTAAGAACCAACAGACAACTTGTCAGAACCATGCCTGTGATACGTTAAATCCCATTATTTGAAAAGGAAAGAAGTGTGATAAGAGGAAAGGGTATTTATGTATTTTTTTTTTACGCCCCCCCCCCCCCCCCCCAAGAGGGGGAGGTAATGAGTGAATGATATAGTGGATTCATGGTGGTTACACTTATGGCCACAATCAGGATTTTTTTTTTCTTAAAAGTGGCCGTAGTTTATGTGTTTTTGATGAAACTAAAAAAATGTCTATGTCTATACGAAACTCATCTGGAAACTACTTTCACTCACATAAGAGCATGAATGAATGAATGATTTAGTCCCAATAAAGCCCAACGGCCATGGCGGGAAACATAACACGATAACAAAAACAAAATATCATACACTCCAACAACAAACCAAAAAATCAACTTCTATAAAAATAGTTCACGGTGGGCCATAGCTAGCTTCAGGAATCTACCCAGCCTTCGGATCTCACAAAAACACTTACTTCACATACTTGAAACCAAATCACTTTCCTCCCAAACGCTTCCTTTCTTAATTCAACTCCTCGCAAGGGTTACTCACTCCCAAAACCCGTGTACACCAGGTGCCGGAAGGTACCATCCAATTTAATAGTCGGTGTTCAAAAATCCCAAAGTTTCATAAAAGTGCATTGCGGCATTGCTGCCAGGAAGTGCCGGGAGGATGCTGGAAGGTGTCAGAAGGTACCATCCAATTTAATAGTCGGTGTTTAAAATCACAAAGTTTAATAAAAGTGCATTGCTGCATTACTGCCGGGAAGTGCCGGGAGGGTGCCGGAAGGTACCATCCAATTTAATAGTAGGTGTTTAAAATCAAAAAGTTTAATAAAAGTGCATTGCTGCCGGGAGGTGCCGGAAGGTACCATCCAATTTAATAGTCGGTGTTTAAAATCACAAATTTTAATAGAAGTGCATTGCTGCATTGCTGCCTGGAAGTGCCGGGAGGTACCATCCAATTTAAGTCAGTGTTTAAAATCACAAAGTTTAATAAAAGTGCATTGGCACTTGCTGCCGAGAAGTGCCGGGAGAGCGCCGGAAGGTGCCGGAAGGTATCATCCAATTTAATAGTCGGCGTTTAAAAATCACAAAGTTTAATAAAAGTGCATTGCTGCATCGCTGCCGGGGGGGGGGGGGGGGTGCCGGGAATGAGTGTACACCGGGTGCCGGAGAGTGAGTAACCCCTCGCCCTCAATAACATATCAAATGTACCACATCCTCTCCTTCATTACCACATACTGGACAAAAATAAGGACCAGTACCTTTCCTATTTCTACCAATATAATTTCTCTGCATCCCCACCGGAAGAGTGTCCGACTTAAGACTCACCATCCACTTCAATTCTGCCCCCCCCCCCCCCAATCCCAACTTAAAATATAAGCATGATATAACAGTCCAATGGCCTATATTCGATATCGCCGAGGAAAGTCTAACTTCGGATAACCCTTGCTGTAGTACTCATGTCGCTGAAAACTTTAGGGATAAGTATAACTGAGGCGTAAGAACTCCTCCCATCCTTTTCCGATACATTTCGGAATCTCGAACAACAAAACCATGCATACATTCATCAGCGAAGTGTTCATTTACATAAAGTGTTCAGATGAAACTTGTGCAGATGCACAAGTTTTTGCTCCTCTTCTGTGCTTTTCCTCGCCGGTTTGTACCCGATTCTCAGGAAAAAAAGACACCAGCCGAATGCGTTCATGTTTTTTCAAATCTCCGTTTTTTTCTGTACCTTCCTCGTCGCATGGGCAATCACCGAATTATGGAGAAGTTTGTTGTCTTGGACCCAACTGTCAAGCTAAAAGAAATGAGTGAACATCTTCTGCCATAATTCAACCGCCTTCCTGGTCATTTCCCAATGCGCTAGCTAATGCAGTAAATTTATTGTTATTTTCGTGATTCGTTGTGTATTCCTTGTTTTGCCTTTATTTATCTTTTGCTATCGTTGTAGATTTTGTGTACCCTCTGTTTTTCTTGTTAAGCGATCATTCACTTTTTTTTTCAGATGTACTGTCCAAACGCCTTATTACTAGGCTGCATGTAATAAGTTCATTCATTCATTCATTTACAAATATCCACCTGGGCGGCTGATCTAGCCGATCTTTCGGTCTTCCGTTACGGAGCTAGGTCTAGAGTGGAGTCCATGACTAGGGAACTAGGAAAGGTATCACGTTGAAAGTTGGTATCCTTATTAACGTTGTGCTCGAGATTTGCCTCTTTAAAGTCCCCCCCCCCTACACCCTCATGCTTGAGGGGCAAAGTGGGCCCAGACACTGATTCAAGTTCAAAATAGTGCAAAACGCATACGTCAGCTGAATTTTATTGGAGCTATATTTCGGCCCTTCTTGGCAAGGGTCCTGTTCAGGCTCAACACCGCTCAAGTTGGCACAAGACCAAAGGTTTCGATGGGATCCCAAAAATCTAATATTTGATCAGACAATTGCGAACGAACTACCATACTTGTCCAGAAAAAAAAGGTCAGAAACGAATTCAGCGTATCACCTTATCCGTATAAAGAACATCTAATCAACTTCAAGTAAAAGTTCAACTTATAAAAAAAAATCCGGTTTCAACCGGATTCCAAACGAACTATATGTCCAGGTAAAAAAAAAAAGATTGTCATATACAGATTCAGCGTGTTTTCTTACACCTAAATCTGTCATCTAATCAAATTCAAATAAAACTTTTGCTTTTAACAAATTTTCCGGTTTGGCCTGATTCCGGCCGAACAAGTTGTCCTGGTAGAAAGTACTGTTCCTATAAGGGTTCAGCATGTCTTCTTACCCCTTAATCGAACATCTAATCAACTTTACTTTGAATAAACTTTCCGGTTTTGGCCGAATTCCCGTCGAACTACTTGCCCGGCGAGAAAATGCTTTTCACCATCGTGTTCAGCACGTCTTCTTATCCCTAAATCGAAAATCTAATCAACTTCAAATAAAACTTTTACTTTTAACAGACTTTCCGGTTTTGGCCGGATTCGGGCTAACTACTTGTCCGGCGAACAAATGTGTTTCACCATCATGTTCATTATGTCTTCTTATCCCTTAATCGAACATATAATCAACTTCAAATAAAACTTTTAGTTTTAACAAACTTTCCGGTTTTGGCCGGATACTCTTGACCCAAACAATCCTCACACCAAGTTTCATCAATATATCTCATTCCCTTCGAGAGTTATAGTGCTTATAGACGGACAGACGGACGACTTTTGTGATGTCACAGGTATCCCTCCACTTGCGTTTCGGGATCCCAAAAACGAACTTGTGGGAAAAAACAGGTCGTTACTTGACAATGGTTGCAGCCGAGACGACGAATATTTCCTAAGTTTGCCTAGGATCTGAAAGTGCCTTTTGGAGTTCCTGTCCACTCCCTTTCCTTCTGTATAGGCTTATGTAGCAGCCTATAATCGTGTTCACTCATCGCCAGTTACATGAGCCCCGAGAGAATGATTAGACTATAAAAGGAACTGGACCAGACAAACTATTAGACCATACAAGATTCTGTAAATTTATTGACACATAACTTTAGCAAATACAATTTGATCACGTAATATTTAGCCTCCTTAAAGTCTCTGATTCGTGTGGGCCGGGAAGGAGGGAGACACCATCCATTTATCGATGGGTCGGATTTTTGCGAACACACCGTTACCTTTGTTTTCCCCAAAATCCTCACGATAGCCAACGTTATCCACAAATTACTTGAACATAATCCACTCCTAAACGCCAATCCTCTATTTTTAATTAACTATTAACTGATCTCCTGACGCTGGTGAAAAGATTACTAGAATCTTCCAGAAGATAGAGTGGCGTGTAAGAGGATTGAAACAACTAAGTATATCACCATGTGGACTTTTAGATATGTAGGAAGAAGAAATCATCGTCCAGTTTGACATTTTTTGGTCTCGGAAGGTGAATATTATTTAGCTCAGTTTCAGAATCTTCAAGAAATCACTATAACGAATTTAGTATAATTTACGACGTTTGTTCATTGTGATCTAGTTTACATCCTTAATTCTTTGGGCATACGGCAATTAACAGGAAAATAACAGAAAAGAAAATACCTAAAGAAATCGTTAATGCAAATAGTTAGTTTGAATTTTCTACATATTTTCCATTTGCCTGCTACAATAAACCATTTTTTTAGATCCAAAGTCAAACTATGATTCCATCCTCCCCATGTCGGGCGCTTCCGACTCGCGCCGCTAGATGACCCAGCGGTCGGATCGAGTCGTGGCGGAGGTCGTGGCTTCATCTTGGGTCTTGGGTGGGGGGGGGGGGTCTAGACATTGCAAGTGCTAGAATGCTTACGATATAACTCCTTTAACTGAAGCACTTACATATCCAATGCTTCGTCTATAAAACTTCAATTCCTCCATTGACTTTTTTCTATCCACCATTTTGATAACTTAAAATTTGCATTAACGGTAATGTAAGAATTGCACTGAAATCTGGAACAAAAGGCAGGACTGAACCAGGATTACATTGCTTTGAAGATAAGGTCCAACTTATCGGAAAAAAGGGAAATAACGACATTTGCTACAAATCTTATCAGCAATAACGCATTCGCATTCCATTCCCACAGCCGTTCAATGATTGTAAATGAAGTTATGTCACAAGAATTAGACGCTTAAAGTTCAATGGGCACATCAAAACTACCCCAATCCCACTCTGTAACAACCTAGGAACAATGCTTAATCCCTAGATCAGCAGCTTTTTCAACAGATTCCTCTCTGTGATATTTCAAAGCGTAACTTTTTGGGCCAGTACATGGTCAATTTACTAGCTTGGACAAAGACAAAAGTGATGTTTCTTATAATACTTAGTAGATCTTTATTTTATGCATAAATCAGCTTGTATAATTCAGATATGAATAGGTTATTTGTTTTTTAATGATTTTTGGAGCTATTTTATTTTTTATAAGCTTATTGCATATTGTGGTACATTTTATAAAGCAAGCTAATCAAGCTTCACATCACAACACTATTCCACGAAGACAAACTTTTAATAGGCACTTTAAGCCATGGAACTTCTGATGCAACACTAGAACAATCAGGTAAACTGCATCTGCTGGTTGATTTTGGTGACATCTCAAATATATCCTTTTATATCAAGCATTGCTGGGAGTTTTTGAATTTCCTGCCACGATATCCCAGCACCTAAGATTTGGATCGCCGAAATGCCAGAGAGGTAAAGACAAGGATAACAAGAAAACGGCCGATTTTCGTAGCGCCTTCTAAAGGAAGTCGCAAATGTTTATTTGTGAAGCATTTAATACAAAGTAAAGCATTAGAAGTGCCCATTTTGCTTTAAGAAATCGGCGAAACAAGGGCCTATGATTCATCGGTCATCGGTCGCTGTTCTCGCAGTTATCTTCCTGTAATACCGGCGTTGTCCTTCTACTATACACACAGATTCTTCAAGTCACGTTCAAAATGAAACACGGTTAAACCACAAAGAGCGCCATAATTTGTTCTTATTTTAAACGATACTTCGTTCTTATTTTAAATAATGAAAAGATTACAATTATATCCAACAATTCGGTAACCCCCCGAAATCAGTCTTCTAGCCAAGTTCCGGTAAATTTAGTCCTGGCAGTCCGGGTCCAATCGCATCGTCGTGTCAGACAGACTGCATGGCGTCATCATGGATGCATTCAAAGAAAACTGAGATTTTTAAATTAAACTAACTGCTTCTTAAAGCTCCACTGAAGAGCTTATCGTTCCAGCTTCCCACCAAAGGGCTACAGTTACTGCATTTAAGTTTAGGACACCAGGGAGAGAAAACAGATCAATTCCGTGCATTAACTCTTGCAATGTCGCCTAACTCTGACAGCACACGCGATTTTCACTTACATTGCCAACATACATATCAGTTGCGTTTTTTATCCGAATTCTCTTTGCGATACTCCTCACAATTCTCTTATTTCGCGTTTTTGGACTAATTCGAAGAAGCGAATTCTCCTTTTCTTGCGTTTTTCTCAGAACCGAGAACGGGAAAAGCCTCGCGATTCTGCGCAATCGAGAAGTTACTCCGATAGTGAATTCTCCTCCGGATTGGTCAACAGAGTGCGGATATTCAATATGCATAAACAGGTATACCGGATTGGAGACGAGTTGCAAATTAGTGTTTTTGTCGAAAGCGAGAGGAGCAAAAATTTGTATCTCGATTTGTACGAGAATCGAGAATTCAGCAGCGAGAATGGAGAACTGAGAATTCAGATAAAAAACGCAACTATTGTCTCTATCGTTTTTTACAGTCCGTATCTCCGACTGAACTAATACCAGAGAGCGCGACGCACGAGGCTAAGCTGTGAACAGAGTCTCCACTGGGGGACTGGACTGCCGTGAGAGCAAAGGTGACAACAACTGTTAAAGTTTAACTGAAAAGGAAACTTATTTTTGTATCATTTAGCTGAATACACTGAGTTATATGGATTCTGCCTAGAGATTTTCTTATTTTCCACTATCGGCTCTAGTAGTGAGGTCCAGTGTATCTACGGCTGTCCCCACAGCGCAAATTCTACTATGACGCGGAATATTTGAACCTGAACACAAACGCGGCTTTTCAGTGGGTGGTGGCGAGCTTGGTGAAGACTGCTTAGTGCCTGAACAAAAATATTTCATTAAAGTTTAACCGAAAAGGGCTAGGATACGACAATCTAGTTACCCATCACTTGTTCGCTTAAATAATCTTGAAAACCCGATGAAAAAGCGTTAGTTTGTTTTTCTGATTTTTCCAAATAATCGATTATCCCATTGTGCTTGCCGCTCTTCCCGTTTTTGTGATAGCTCTATGGTACTTGGAACATTTGGCAATAACACCAGCAGCAAACGAGTAAATAAATTGTGTATCAAATAAACAAAGAAGTGTCTGCAGTCTGCAGTGCCAAAAACAAACTAGATAATGGCAGAACGTCGTGTCTGCTAGTGAGGTGTCTTGTGTAGTGATAGTGTAGTGATTTTCGCGGGCGAATTGTGGACAGATTCACCATGGGAAAGCGTCCACTTTCCCAACGTCCCTACTGAAGACTACTGTGGACAGAATGAAAATCCCCAATGGGTGTTGTAATAATTGAATGTATCTGAATCTAAGATGTAAAAATAAGTTGCCTATTCAGTTAAACTTTAATCTTTTTCGTCAAGCACACGACACAGCTAAGTACCACAAATCTGACAGGGAAATTCCACTATTTGAAAATTGATTATTCGTGAATAGCGGAGCAATGAAGTAACGCATTTTCATCGGGTCTTCAAGCTCCTTTAAGTGAATAAGTGAGGGGTAAGAAGAGGTGTAGAATAGGGGTGTAAGAAGGTGTAAGAGGTGTAAGAAGGGGTGTCGGATCTCATGCATATTCGGTTAAACTTTAAAGGAATATGGGAAATAGGCGGACTGGGGATGATGGCGTCTCAGTTTAGCTTTAACGGAGTGAAACTGTTTCCCTTTATTTAGCACTAGTTTTGTCGAACGCATAGACTGCGTTCGCCCTAAAGGGATCCTTTTAGGTAAACTGGACGAAGTACTTCATTCACGGGAGTCCACTGATGGCTGGGCAATGACAGCAATGAGCAAAATCAACGAGTGTAGCGCGCAGACCAGCATCTACTTTCTGTGACACTGCCCGTGATCTAGCGGGGATCGAAGAAACTGGTTATGCTGCGAACAGACGATCAAGGTTGGGCAGTTTAGCACTGGAGTGCCTTCCAGGGCTTTCTGAGGGATTTTCTGCAACAGCATCGATTCAATCCGGAAACGTTAAGACTAGTTCAACTTGACGAAAATCCTTAATTTTATCTTGGAAAAAAAAAACCTAATCATAAATGTTTCGAAAATTCCCCATGCGGCGCTAATATTCTCTATTTTGTGAAAGGGTGGTCATTTGACTGGGGTTTTAAGCCAGTTTTAGGATGGGGATTTCAAAGCATTAAAAGTTAGAATCTGGGTGGAAATAGCTAAATTTGGCAGGAAAAGGCTAAGTTTAAAAAAAAATCTCACCTGCAGCGCTCACTTTCTGTGATCATGGGTGTATTGACTATACTATAGTAGCTGCTGCTGCCGGAACGTCGCTCCATCCGGTTTCTGGAGCTTCTTAGAGTCTCGGTATTTAATCAACGCTTGTAAAAGAAGCAGTTACAATTTTAGCGATTTCAGTAATTTTCGCCCGCGGCGCTCGATTTAATTTTTTCTTGGGTATAAAAGATAGAAGCTGTTGCAGCAATCGTGCCCGGCAATATATTCTCCAAGTGTGCTTCGAAAAACCCCGTCTAATAGTTGGCCTATCGTCTTTCATGCTGCCTATTTAATGTTTCTCATCCTGTGTAATTCTTTCTGTTCTATAATTAAAAGCTCGAATTCTCTGCTTCTAGGATTCGGTAAACTTCTTGAGAGATTCGGTAAAATTTTAGTTCTGCACCCCCCCCCCCCCAACGAAAATGCACTTGCGACGCCCCTGCATCCGGGTCTATGACTTGTGTGCCGCCCCACTTTCATACTCTCTTCTTTTGGTCCCTAATGTTTCATCGAAGGCACTTACTACCGAACTAGTTTTCCTTGAATCGGAGAATAATCGGAAAGACTTAACAACGTGACGATTTGTGGTGAAATAATTGAAAAGTTGTTGAAAATTCAAAAATGGTTAAAAAAAACGCTAAAAATAGAGCAAACGACGATAAATCAGCGGCGCGCCGCAAAAAAAAAAATTGGAGCCGCCGACTCAAATTTTCTCCGCCGCCGCCGCCGAATTTCGATTCGGCGCGGCTTCGGGGACCAGGTCGGACCGTTGTATCTGAATATCAGACACCACTATAACTGGCCAGATACCACGATAACTGCAAAAACGCCTTTTGACAGTATCAGATACCACGATAACTGCAAAAACAACTTTAATCCGCGGTATCAGATACCATGGTATCTGCAAAAACGCAACTATTATGTCCCAACGAAGTCATCCTTAAGAAAGCTTGCTGTGTTTTTTTTTCCCTTCGTCAACGCCACTTGCCGTGTTTTTTCTGCACCTTCAAAATTCCCGTCGCAGCATTCAGTTTTCCGCTGAGCTTTCCAGTAACTTTTTGGAATCACTTTGCGAGAAAGGCACTGGGTTTCCTTCAAAACCGCGAAAAACGGCGAGGAAAGTTCTGCAACTTTCCCAAGCGGCGTGAGAACTACTGGATAGTGATTCCGACTTCGCTTTCCAACTCGCGAAAACCCTCCATGAATAACAGACAATGGGTAATCGTAAATAGTAGTTGTTCGCTCCCAAAATAAGGAAAAACAGAGCAAACCTTATCGCATCAATTTTAGTTTCGGGAGAACTAATTCTAAGAAAATAACAGTGACTTTTGGGGCAACTGGCCAAAATACCTAAGAAATTTTTTAGCAGAAATGCAAAACCATAAACCAGACAAAAGCGGACGAACTAAAAAGGATGTCGAAGTGACGAAAGCCAGACGCAGTCATAAATTTCAAATTAGGGATCTAGGATAAATACCGTCAAGATGTCCAGATTGATTTGTGTTGGGCAGTGCAGATTTGTGCAAACCATGAAAGACCAAACCGAGGAAAAAAGAGGCAATCTTTAAAATAAGTATTCATTCCGCCCAAGCTGACTGAGAATCATATCTGATGGCAACTCCATAAGTTTTAACATTTTGCGCTGATTTATTCTGCGATTTATTCTGGCAATATTTCGGCCCTTTTAGGCTAAGGTCCTCTTTAGGTTCAAGTTAGAATAGACCCAACTGCACCAAACAGCTAACAGTTCTTACTTTTTGTTTGCCCTTTGTTTCCCGGTTGGGCCTTTTTATATTTGATGACGGTCTCACTTTGTTATTGAAGATTATAATGAAGTCCAAAACCATTCTACTACTACGCGCACCTTCAGAGTTTCGCATGCGAGATTTTACCGATTTTACTACAAATACTGAATAGTAGGCTATCTGTTTAGTGATTGCTTATTGACGGTTTAAACTGGAGACGCCCATAAATCCCTCTCTATCACTTCAAGCGACATTTTTATTCAATCTGAGTCCCCATCCGCACTTGCATCCTGAATCCCTGATAGAAATTTCAACCAAATCAAAGCCACCGCAGACTTCAGAGTCTCAGAAGTCACAAGCTCAATATTTACGTTTAAAAGGTGAGTTTTTTCTTGTTCCTTAAAAAATTTGAAAAATGTCACCTCCGAATTCTGGATAAAAACCGTCAACGTGAGGGATGACACCGGCTATACAAATTCTAGGCGCAGCTGAGCTTCTTGAAAGTATATGTCAAGTTACAAGCTTAAATCCCCTCAGGAAACTCCACTAGATTCTTTGGACCTACAAAATATGTTTCCGGTCATTCCTAAAGTGCTAAGAAGAGACCTAAGAAAATCCAATTCGTTCTGGCATCGCGTAATGTTTTCATTCAATTCAGCCTTCAGATCTTGCGCCAAAAGGTGTCGGAACCATCACAGACTAGCTTGACACAGTAGCCAAGAAACCCGAGGGGCGACAAACTCCTAGCAGCGGTGTTCATATGACCTGGCACCGGCGGCACCGACAGCTTGCCGAAGGCTAACGGTACACTCAACAAGATTGCGTGCGTAAACCCACGCGGATCCATACATAAATTAACGTTATACAGTATTTTACGGTGCAAAACAGATAAGTCAGCTACATTTTATTAGAGCTATATTTCGGCCCTTCTTGGCAAGGGTCCTCTTCGGGCTCAAGCCACTCAAGCTGGAAAATGAACTTGTGGAAAAACAAATAAAGATTCTTCCTTAAATATCTGATTTTATGAACATCTTCTCTGAAAATTGGTTGGAGTTAAAGATGGTGCTGTGATTTCAGCTCTAATAAAATGTAGCTGACTTATCCGTTTTGCACCGTAGAATATGATTCGCAGTCAGCTTGGGCTGAAGGACTATCTAGTTAAATAGTAGCCAAGAAACCGAGGAGTGACGTACTCTTAGAAGCGGTGTACATGTGATATTGGCACCGGCGAACACCGACAGGATGTAGTAGCAAACGGTGTACTAGTGTCACCCCTAACGGACCATAGCTAACTATGTCACACAACAACCAAGAAATTACCAAAAAACCAACTGGCAAAGACTTTTCAAAAATTTAAAGCATCATACTGCACATCGTATTTCTTAAAGGACCGCTCTTGCTTATTTTGCCTTTTGCATTATCCCTACCTCCCTTATGGGATTGTAAGGTTCTGAAATTCCCGCGTTTCGTTTTGCACCTACGACTTTTTAGTGCTTTTTGGGCAACGTCAGGGGGAAAGTCACTCAAACTTAGCCGAAACTCTTTCACAAATGAGAACACGCGAAGCTTCAAAATATTTGTTTTCATCTTGGAAGACACGGTAGACCATCAAGTCTACCACCTTGTTTTGGACTTCTTTTGTTTTGCTTGGTTCCGTTCAGTTTCAAATTTGTCGAGTCCAGCCGCCGCGTCGGAGATGATAGGGTCGACAAGCGCTAACAAGAAAATCACTAATTCCTCATGATAATGGTAATGGTACGTCAAACCTGAAAAGACCATTTCTAGCAAGAGGTGTGCTTTAAAGAAAAAATAAACAACCAACGGAACATTCCTGCCAGGAAAGTGCAAATGGCAGAACAAACAGATCAACTGAATAGCTATATCAAAAAAGAAAAATAAGGATTAAATTGCACAAATAAACGAAATGAGTCAAAGAAAGTGAAAATAATGTAACCTTCACGAGCGAATTGTCTTACACTGAACAGAGCTGGCAATTAAAATTTCTGAACAAAAGGCCTACGAAGGCGTTTTCTGCATTCTCGCCGTTTCCCGCCCGCGAAGTCCCCTTATATTCTCTCCGCGATTCCTCAACATTCTCTTATATTCATGGCTGCCTGTGACATCTCAAAATTTCCCGAAGAAAGGCGCAACCCCTACTAGAAATGATCTTTTCCTGATAAAATAGTATATCGTGCTTCGAAGATGTCAGTACTGACCCCGTAAAATTAGCTATTTTCTTGTTCATGCTTGTCGACTCTGTCCAGGCTACTCGCCACGCGAAACGGATGTTGAACGCAAAATGTCTTTTATAGTGTTATTATATGTATCGGTGGTAAACTGTACGACAATCCAATGCTAGCGAGTGAATTGTACGAGCTATTAAGGAAATAAAGATATATATAAATATAGGAATATAAGCAAACGAAATAAAAATAACGAATAAAATATAGGAATAAAGTATATAACGAATAAAATATAGGAATATAAGCAAACGAAAAGGAGTCGAGCTGGCCTACCAAATCTTGAAAAACAGAAAATGAAGTTTCTCATGGCTTAACTTTTTAAAGAGTTGTCAGCGGACCTGAACCTTTCGGCAAAGTTAGCACTGTTTCGCTGTCAAACTCGACTCTGACGAAAAAGTGATGGATGTAGTAGATCCAAAAAGAAACAATGGCGAGGGGCGGAGATTCTGAATTTGTTTTAACTCTATACATAAAAGGCAGAATAAGTAGCACACGAAGGCCTTTTTGAGCATGTGAATCCAGTCCCAAGTCCCGATGCCATCTCTGGGCAACCACACTAGTCAGTGGCAGTTGTGCTACTGCCCGCTAGGTAGCGTGAAACATAATGAGTAATAATTATATCACTGCATATCGGAAAGAATAAGCTGGACATCGACATACGTTAACTCATTATTACATTCCAATCTGCAAGACCTTTTTGTCGTTTTACCGGTTTCGAAGGGCGTGGACGCTACCGATGTGTGGCCGTTCATCACATTGTATTCAACTTGGTGTTTCAAGATTTGAAGTTTGTCATGCGATCGTGCACTAGGATTACGAAAACTATCGACCATGGATGAATTTATTATACTTACGGAACCAAAACTAAAATATTTCAAATAAATTATAAATTACATCACTTTGTACAAACATTTTAAACAGGAAAACAAAGTAACAACTAACAAAATTAAACTAAATCACAAACACGATCTATTCCACTTATCATAAATCATAGACTAAACCACAAACTAGGTCAAACTATAGGGCGGAGACCAAGGCCGTATCCAGGGGGGTAGGGTTGCCCCCCCCCCAAAAAAAATAAAAAAATAATCATTTTTATAGGCTTTTCCTTATGATCTATATCTTTTTTGTACTTTTTTGTCCGACCCGCAGGCGACCCCCCCCCCCCCGAAATAAATTCCTGGATACGGTTCAGGCGGAGACCTGTCGACCACGCTATGATCTGAATGCCCCATGTTCCGAGGGAGTCACGAAAGCAGGGTAAATACCCTAAACTGGTTTTCGGAAGTTTAAAGAGGGCCTAAGAAAAGCTAGTTTTGCCTAAAAACAAACTTCTCTCTTATGTCGTAATAACAACAGTTTCCTTCCAAGAAAGCACCATGAGCACTGAAAAAGAACATGCGTTTACTTCGCCCAGGTTACTACTGGCGAGTGACTAACCCCTCTGGTTACCACCTGGATGCAGGTCGCCGAAGCCAGAATTCTTAATTTCCTTCTCTAAACACAACAAAGTATTATTGAACAATATAAAATTGTAATAACTATGAACTACAAATATTAGAATGAATGAATTCATCCTTGCGAACATTTTCAATGTCATTTTCACATTACTGTCATTTTTATTTTGTTCTTACTCGACATAATCCTAATTAGAATAAGAACGTCTCATGTCTGGCACTGACAGTGACCAATAAGAAAGGGGTCAATTTTTGTCAAACAGAAGGCGAAGATTAGATTGGGACTAGTATATCTGGGTTTTGGCACGGTGTACAAATTCAACAAAAAAATGTTTTTTTCGGTAATCCAGTTTTTCTCACTCTTTTCTTTAATGTCTCATCTGTGAAGTTTGAAGAAGTTAATTGATACAGCAGAAAATGGGTGAGGAGCCGTAACAAGTAGATAGTAATGACTATTGTAAACGCTACTGTACTTTATACTTTATCTTCTGGAAAGTCCTAATATCAGCCACCATTATTGGCAAATAAAGAGAAACTGGAGAAACCATTCATGACAACGGGCCAGTCAAACGCACACGCTCATACATTATTCAGAGGTTCAAACTGCAGGTAGCCTATTAGCATAGTGGGCATAGCTTTTCATTTTAAAATATCGTTCGTTAGGCAGAAAGTAAAAACCTCAGAAAGGATTACTGAAAAAAAAAAATCAAGATCAACGTCTGTATTTGGTTACGTTCTATTGATATAGCAGCTAAATGTTTTTCTTTTTCCGATTTTCTTGTTGAGACCTATGTCGAGCTTGCCCATGAAGATAGAACGCGATTTATCCGCCAACGAATTTTTTTCTTTCGCGCCGCTCAGCGAATTCGCCAGAACTAGATCTGTCTAAGTGGATACGATACGTAGGACTAGAACGAAAACGGGGCGAAAAGTCAACTTTATGGTTATATAATCTACATTTGGTTATCTATACTTTGGCCAGGTTGATTTTTGATTTCCTGAATTTCCTAAACGCGAACTGAGGCGACGCGAAAATAATTCGACTTGGAGTTGAAACAGCGCGGCGCGAAATTTTCGCCTAGCAAAGCGATTTTTTTCCGCTAGCGACATCAAATTCGCCTAGGCGAACGCGAATTCGCGTTCTGTGGGCACCTATCTTAAGTGTGCGTCCGAGTCACGCTACTTGACCATACCGCTATTACTATCATATTATTTCTTTTGCCAAAATCCGCATGGTTCCCCCCTACCATACTCTTTTTACCTCAAAGAATTTAAAATTGAATCCCTTTCTTCCCGCCGCGGAAAACTATGCCGCAATTTTGGCTCCTCCCTTCTCCAGCACCCCATGTACCGTTCATTCCTTCCCCCACCTTTTGTTCTTGTAAGATCTAGTCCCCCCCGAGAAGTGGCTGAAAAGGTTCCCAAACTGACCCCAATCTACTGTAACACAATGCGCTACAGTAGAAGCTTTGTGCCTAGCTTCGTAAAGCAGTACAATGATCTTTAGCATTATCTGCCTTGTTATTTTTATTTTCTTTTAATTATTTGTTGACAACTTATTTTATTACAATGATCTTTAGCATTATCTGCCTTGTTATTTTTATTTTCTTTTAATTATTTGTTGACAACTTATTTTATCTCTGTTTATGACTACAAAAACATCGTATTTGGGCTCTGCCCACGAGAGATATGTTTTGCTTTATTATTAAATAAATTGAAAAAATGTATTTTGCAGCACAAAACTATGCATGTAAGTAGCCTACTAAACCCCAAGCCCCTTAAAAGCAAAATCATAAATAGTCAATGCATACGTCAGATTTCCATCTAGTGTCCGGTTAATCTGCTGAGAAGAGTAATTAATTCGGAAACACGTCCGTCACGGAATTCCCGGCCCGGAAAAGAGAGAAAGAATGAGAGAAAATTCTCGACGCAATTCCACTGAGTCAAGGAACAAGACGACCGACCTCATTTCTTACTGAAAGATTCCATTTCCACATCCTTTGTTTTCCAAAAAATTCGACGCATTTCCGAAGTGACAACAAGTAGCTAATTCAAGCCCATTTCTTTCCGAAAGATTTTTCTTCCGCATCTCGTGCTTCTCAACGTTACAAGAAAAGTTCTAACGGTATGGGATTTGGAATAAATACTCCTTGAGCCCAAGCTGACTGGGAAACATATATCCAGTCAATGCATGAAAAGGATGCATTTCTATTATCAGCTACGATGCTGACAAAAGGATTTGGAGTTTCAGAAACTGAAGTAAGATGAATACGCAAGCTGTAGAAAACATATAGCTAAAATCGGTTGTATGTTACGTGCAAACAAGAACAAATAAGCACCAGTACCTCCGTCTGCCTATCTCTGTAACACGACCATGCGAAGTCGAATAGATTCCCTATACCTTGCCCCATACCCTATATGGGCGGAGGGTGGGGAGCTAGGCGGAACATCCCAATTCGTTACCTCTACAAATAGCTATATCGCAGTAAAGCCCCCGAGAAGAAATTTCAAAAGTAAAAGCCGAATGGTTGTCTACCATTGTGACGTCACATGTGCTGAAGAGCGGGTCAGCACGCCAGCTGCACCTTTTCCTGTAATATGCGCAACGGCGAAGAGGGAAGACGAAGGACATCAACACACAGCTCAGCAAGTACTTCTAGCTCAGCTGAGTTTTCTCGGGGTATCCATGGTCTCTGCATGGGACCAAAAACGGAGGTTCTGTTGGCTTATTTGGTGTTGGTGCAAAGAATTCGCATACAAAATTACGCATGCGAAACGTTTGTACACGACGCACTTTTTCGGAGTGGAGGGAAATTTCGCATCCGACTGCGAAAATCGGACTGTTTGTGCATGTAACTTAAAGTAACAACTACTTCAACCTCATCTTACTGAGCTATTTTCTTTCTACACCCTTTTGCTTCTTAGAATCCCACATGGATGTTTCTGACTTCTCTTGGAATCAGGAACGGAACAGAAATATGCGGCCAATCACGGTTACGTCATACCCGATGAATTCGCCATTTTCCAATTGATCGCTCCTAGCTGATTAAGTACCACTGGAAACACTACTCCAAATTAACACCGGAAACTTTTAGCCAAAGCTAGGGTTTCTGACTGAGATGACGCCGTTACTGCTATTCACTTTCAGCTTTGTTTCTTTTTACTAATCCTCGAGTTTTCAACCCTGCTTTGCTCGTCCGCTAGGATCCCAGAAAAGGGGCAAATTTGCGATACATTCAGCTAGTTGCACAGCTTTTCTTATTGCTATCCTTGCTCAAAATTGGTTTGCTACGCTAACTATTGACTATAGTTGCGTTTTTGCAGATACCATGGTATCTGTTACTAAGGTAACTGGATCTGCAATAGTCGTTTTTGCAGTTACCTTGGTATCTGATATAAGGTTGCTCTGCAAAAACGACAATTGCCGAAATTGCGCTTTTTGAAGTAATAAGAAAAGAAAACTAATATTCAGTCACATCACACCAAGTGCCAAACTTCCTTCAAACCAATTTGACAAAAAAATGATGAAAGTGAGATGAGTTTTTCAGATACCACGATAACTGTCCAGATATCACGATAACTACAAAAACACCTTTTGACCGTGGTATCAGATACCACGATAACTGCAAAAAGGACTGGATACCGCGGTATCAGCTACCATGGTATCTGCAAAAACGCAACTTATGCTTCTTCAAAAGAAGGTTTGAAGACGGTTGCCAGAAGTGCAGCCGAAATTTCGAACTTGCATTTATCCCTCGCTAGAATCTTAGATGGGTAATTAGCTGACCAACAAAAAACCCGAAAATCTCAGTTTTGTTTCTTGTATCACGAATGGTCAGCTTGGCTTTAAACCGTATATTACTTCAAGCGATTCTGGGTGAAGTAAGAGCAAACCTAATTAACAGTTACAGTTTTAGCCGGTTTACCCACGATCATGCATCTGAAGTCCCAACACTCGTGGCACACCGACCGCAAATTTTAAGAATTTAAGCATGAGTGCGATTCTGCTATCAACTCATGAAATCTCGAAAAACGCACTTACAAAAACATGAAAGACGTCCGCCATCGACCTGCGAAACTGCAGCATGGTTAGAAGAATCAGACCGGAGTATTCAAATCGTTTGCGGGCGACCTGAGAACTCTCTGACGAAAAACTACTTGGAAAATTCCTTAGTCGACGTGCGTTTGCATGCAACTCGTTAAGTAGCAGATTCACGGTTTTAATGATCTCTTCTTTTAATTATAGCGTAGTTGATACCAAGAGGTTGTAGGAGTAGAGATGTGACAAAAAACTTTGTTCAGGAAACTGTCCAATCAGTCTCAAGACTGGGGCGTCGGGACTGATTATTTTGGTTCGTCATCGCAGAGCAGAGTAGGCCCATGCCTCTGGGCCCCAATTCCCTTAGGAACCCGCGACGACGAACCAAAATAATACCGATTTGGTCGCACAAGATAATTAAAATCAACTTTTCTTAACTTTAACTGAAAAGCCAGCTAATGTTTGTGTATTATTTTTAAATAAGCTGAATTGTGACTCTCTTGAAGGATTTTAAATTGTCAATGTATGTTCTAGTGGGGACGTTGAGAGCCTGGTCGAATTGGGCTCAAAAAGCCGCCTATTTGACAAATAATTGAAAATCCCTTGGGGACGTTTTCGTTTCAGCTTGGGGATAATGAGCCCGCCGGGGTTCCTGTAACATAATTATACATGCTGTTTTGCTCCAATTGGTCTCCTGAATTTAAAATGACAACATTCAGAATTAGTTGTATCTTGTTCTTTTTTTTCTACGTTTTCAACCCAAAACGCCAGGAAATGAACCCAGTATGACCAAGCTCTGAGAGTATACACGGCCTCCCGGGAAGACCGACTTCACAAATGAACCGCTAAATCTAAATAAGAGAACAAATGTGATATTTCTGGCCTCTCTTCTGATCGAAGTGAGTTTCGTGAATAAGGAATCAAATACCAGACGTCGTAGGTATCAAAGTGACCATCTCCCATTTTCAATATTCTTCTTATTAGTTGCATTTTTGCAAATACCATGGTGTCTGATATTCAGATGCCACGGTCCATCAGTCGTAGCTGATCGTGGTATCTGAAAGTCATCTCACTTTCATCATTTTTTTTCAAATTGGTGGAAAAGAAGTTTGGCACTTAGTGATGTGACTGAATATCAGTTTTTCTTTTGGGATGACTTTCGAAAAGTGAAATTTCGGCAATTGTCATTTTTGCAGAGCAACGGTATATCAGATACCACGGTTACTGCAAAAACGACAAATTGCAGATACAGTTACCGTGGTATCTGTAAAAAAAAAACTTTTGTATAGGCCTACATAATTTCTGGGAGGTGTCTGCGCTGTAGTTGCTAAATATTCAAAGATATAGTTACACACAGGATGTACGCCACCTTTTGTGTGATTGTAGAGAGTTGGAGGAGATTTTTAGGGTGGGGGGAATGGATAAGAAATGGATTAATAAAATGATGGGAAGCAAAAATTTTAAAGATATAAGAAATGTTGGGAAGTTTCTCAAGTTAGCTTTTAAACACCGGGAAGATTTCTTTTGATGGTGCAGTTGTGTTTATGGCGTAAGCAAAATGCTGAGAGTACATCAAAAGTGTCATGAGTGTGTATGTAAGATTTTACCGTTTGTTTTGCATGATGGTCTGATGGCTCTAATGTGCAAATCTATCATTCATGTCATATCATACGATGAAGATACTGCAAGTCCAAAAGGTAAAATTCACGAAACAGAAACCGACTATACGCAAATAGTGGAACAACGACCAATCGCATTTTTATCGGATCTTTAATCCTATTTAAGCGAATAAGTGATGGGTACGGTCGTATCTCAGCCCTTTTCGGTTAAACTTTAAATCGTAAACATAGGAGAAACGTACAGACGTATAGTAGGGACGGCCAAGGAGATTATTTGCAAGGGGACCCCGAAATCCAACTCAAAGGTTTTAATCTACCGCTCTTGTCTCGAGAAATATAAAAATGATTAGCCTATACTTGACTTAAATCCCATCCAGCTTTATTAATGAATGAATGAATTTATTTAAAAAAATACCCTGGCGCCATGATAGTAAAACAAAATAATAAAAAATAACACTCAAAAACACAATATTTATACGAAAAAGAGGGAACCCTTACTCCAAAAATACGCTCTCGATGCTCCATAACCTGCTTTAGGAACCTCCCACCCTGACGGAAGGTCCCCCAAATTTGTCTCCTCTATATTATTATAAATACGAAAAAAAAAGTGAAAATGGGAAGAGTGGGTGCCACACTTGTGTCAATGAGAGGAGGAGGGAACTTGGAGGCGGGACCAGCGGCCTCTCGCCTCCCCAGCGCATAGATATGCTGCCTGTAGCCTACTGCTCTTTTTCCTAAGTCAATCAAACGTTAGGTAGATGACACTCTAGGAGGGCGACCACGTAGATAATAGGTATTCAATTAGACCAATTAAACAGATTTGGCAGAGTTAGGTTTTTAGACTACTTTAGAATGCCAGTGGTCTCGTCTTTGGGGAGTATTCCCTGTTATCCGCGATGCCAGTTTCCTGGTTATTCGAGTCAGAAATGGTTTTTCATCAAATCTACCCTCAAATTTTTAAATGAAACAAACAAAAATACTCATTTGTATAGGCTTTTCCCTCTGATCTGCGTTTTTTTCGTACTTTTTTGTGCGACCCGCAGGCAAAAAAAAACCGAAAGACACCCCCCCCCCCCCCAAATAAATTCCTGGATACGGGCCTGGTACCAGGGACCCATAAATACCCTGTAATGACTCGCCATTCAGGGGGCTTGTCAATAAGAGAATTCGAGAAATACCCACGGGGATAAAAATACCTGACTATCCAGATAGACAAAAATTTTTGCAATCTTTCTCTGTAATGGAAGAGTATCCTGGATCTTTTGTTCCAGCTTAGGTACCTGGTGGCATTCTGAATAGTCCTGACTTGTGCCAACAAATTGTGTCTATCTGAGCAAGAACGGCGATTCCACCCAAGCGGTATTTTTGGAAACTAGGTGAGGCTCGGGCAACATAGAAGCAAAGGAAATGACAAGCCCCCTGAATGGCGAGTCATTACAGGAAATTTATGAGTCCCTGGTGGTACTCAGTTTAGTTGCAGCGCCTATGTGAATCCTTTGTATATTTGTTGTATCAGGGTACAGTGTTCTACAAATAACATTTCATGTGTTTTGTAGGGAGAGAAGCTTTGGCTTAACCTCTTTCTATTAATAAATAAACAGATAAATAAATTAAAAAAAAGCAAGGAAAGGGGTGCTAATCAACTTAAGAGGTCAATTTACTTGCTCAAAATGGCTGTGTAGCATTCCTCTAAAAAAACATGGCTGCTTCCTCTTCAGTCGCCATCTCACTGCTGAAGAAGAAGAGTAATTTTGTTCACTTTTGAATCTTCTGGACTGGCAAAGAGTCAATTTGTTTCCAAACGAACAAGCACAAATGGAGGAGCTTTTGCTCGGGAATACAAAGGGGAAAGCACACCCTCTACGGTTGTAAACTCTGAATAGCTTTGTGCTTGAATTATTATCAATATTCTATCAATAACGAATCACAAGATTATCTTGAAAAGAAAAAAAACGACAGAGCAAACAGTAGAAAAAAAACAAAAACAAGACGTAATATTTTTACAACAATAACAGAGTGCGAATCACCAAGGCTCCCGTCATATTTTGTAACCCGCTTATTTATAGCAACATATACTTACGTCCAAATGAAGTTTAGGTATTCCGATATTCCTTCCCATTTCAAATAAAAGGAAATGAAGAAGACACGTATATTCCTCTCTATCACTAAGATTAGATCATATATATGACAGATTCAGAGCAAAGAACCCAACGAACAAAGATTCTCAACAAGTACTTTAACAATAGGAAGACCTTACAGTTGGCGCTGAAACCAGAGATTTGGAGTAACAGATGGTAGAGTTGACGTAAAAGATACTGAACGCGAGAAAATCACGAAATCAACAGAAGGCATACACAACCTTTCCGGATTTCCTGTTTGACTATCCGCAAGATCGGATGATGTGGAGAAGCTCTGGTTCTCAGCGACGCACGATAGCAATCATTCACGATCGTGTTCCGCCGCTGGAACCCAATTTCTAACTGCTGATTGAGGGAGGGACTCTATGGACATTTTGGCGTACATCAAAAGGCAGGGAGGCAGGGCCTGGGGCAGAACCGGAGGCACAGGACCCCGTACACCTTATGACGCAGATAACCCCCCCCCCCCACACTTGCTACTGAAAACAGGCACTCTTCAGCTGTGTCTGACCGATCCCCCCCACCACCAAAAAAGCTTTCTTTTACAGATATGATTATCAACGAAAAGGTTTGTTAACATTTATCCAAGGCAAATTTTAACATAAATTGATGAAACACTCAAATTTCTTTCCAAAATAACAAAAGGTCCACTGTGACAGCTTTAAGGTACGTTCCGCAGTCCGATATTCGCAGTCGGATGCGAATTTCCTTATTCGCTCCCGAATTCCAACACATAGTAACGGGAATTTCGCTCGCGTATTTTCGGACGCGAAATCTATTCGGACTGTGGGTGCAGACACCTTCCACCGAAAACATAACCCCCCGACCCCACCCCAAATGAACCCCAAGCCATCCACATTAAATGGGGACTTGCATGGAATTGTAGTGCGTCTGGCATGTTTGTGGGTGAGGGCCTTCCTTCTTTCGGGGAACTTCGGCGTCGGGCTATCTTTTCTCTCCAGACCCGAATTCTTCGCTCTCGAAATCCCATGCTCGTGGTTCTTTCGAGTCCCCATATGAGACTGACGTTGCCTGTGTGGTTAGTTTGGAACCGCGAACTTTACACTTGTTGCGTAGAAGGCTCGCAATCTTAAATGTATTTTGTTGTTGTTTTTATGTCTTGTATGTGTAATGGCTCTAGAAGCCGTAGTTGAAGTTAAATAAATAAATAAATAAATGCCTGGTACACTCAAACTTACGAATCGATTTCTTTGAACTTTATCCCTAGCCATTTGCGCGGAGACAACCAAAGAACCACAGAGACAGAAAGGGACTAATAGATCTCCGAAGAAGCGATCGGTTCGAAACCTGCGGACCTTTTTTTCTGGCATGAAAAGAGCGATGCCGGAGCGAAACCACTGGGTCTTTCTTTCTGGCCACGAAAGCGGGACGACAGAACCATCTGGTTAGATTTCGCCGAACCTTCAAAGCGGGCCCGAACAGAGAAGGCTTAAAGCACAAGTAGCAGCTGATTCAGTTTATGTTTCAATAGTGTTTGTCTATATACCTGACTTCTTTTAAACTGTGCTATGTCTTTTTTTTTAACTAGAAACCCCATTCCGACTGGTTTAGCCGCGGGCGGCCCCTTTGCTCCTTCAAGTCCCTGTTACACTGATAAAAATTGCACAAACGTTTTTTCTGACCAATGAGTTCCTCCCAGGTTCCGCTTTGAAAAAAGCCCGACAAGGCAGATGTAAGCATCGGTGTAGTGCCGTTAGGATAGAAAAATGGCACAGGAAGCTAGAAATCTCAGAAATAAGCACGGATAACGCAATTGGGGACGTACAGTGATCCAGTAATACGAATGAATGAATATGTTTATTTTTCATTTCTACCAAAAATTTCAATGATGAAGTACGAGAAAAGAAAAATAAAGAAAAAGGAACAGTGTAGAACACCCACTTCGAAAAAAAGGCTTGTTTTTTACGCTCTCCAGTGGAAGTCAGAAATTCATATTTAAGATGCGATTTATAAAAATTGAAGCATAATTAGTGCCCATTGTGCTTAGGATTTTATCAAGACCGCTCGCCTCTAAAAATAATTTTCGTTGAAAAATTTATCCAACCCCACCACCTGGGTCGCCGGGGGAAGAGGGGTTAGCCGGAACCCGATTATCTACGTCAAAGTTTATATTTCTTCAACTGCCCCAGCCAGAATGGTGAAAATGAAAAAATAACCGCTCTGAAAATGTGCTCATTTATCGAGACATAGAGCGTGTTCCACCCTTCTAACAATAGTAACTATTAGTTACTATTTTCGTTCCAACCTGGTAAAAAATTACTTCGCTGACCGTTTCAACCTTCTCGAAATACTAACTAATAGTAACTATGTGCTTACCATTCGTGGGAGCGTAGTAAGCATGGTAACTACGCATCTCTGTAATGTGATTCGTCGGATTCACCCGTGGCATAATATTCTGCTGGAAAATAGAAAAACCGTTCGAGCCTTGACGGCTAAAAGCCAAGATTCATGACGTCATTCGTAGTAACTAGGGTAAGTTGGGTGGAACACGCTCTTTAGGTGAGTGTGGCAATTACAGAATATCTCTGTTGCATTTTTTGAATGAAAATAAATGATACTGCTCTACTCAACATTATGCTCTACCGTAAAACCAAGCATGGCACAGTGGACTACCTAGAAGCAGTTATTCCAAAGGGACTTTTAATAGTTGAAGACTCCAGGCACCCAATGCGAACAGCTTCAAAAACAACAACAACACAGGACAAGTTCTTTGAAGATGATAACGACAAACACAACACCTTGGCAGAATGGTCGAAAAGAACAGCCATATCACCGAATCATGGAGAAGTTTTTTCGTCTTGGACCCAACTGTCCAAGAGCCAATGCGAACAGCTTCAAAAACAACAACAACACAGGACAAGTTCTTTGAAGATGATAACGACAAACACAACACCTTGGCAGAATGGTCGAAAGAACAGCCAATCACCGAATCGTGGAGAAGTCTTGGACCCAACTGTCAAGCTAAAAGAAATGTGAACATCTTCTGCCATCATCCAACCGCCTTCCTGCCCATTGCCCAATGCGCCTGCTAATGCAGTAAATTTATTGTTCTTTTCATATTTCATTGTGTATTTCTTTTTTTGCGTTCATTTATCTTTTGATGTTGTTGTAGATTTGTGTACCCTCTCTTTTACTTGTTGAGCGTTCATTTACCTTTTTTTCAGTATGTACTGGGCAAAGGCCTTATTACTAGGCTGCATGTAAATGTAAAATTCATTTATTCATTCACTGGTCGAACAAGCCGAGGGCATCAAACTGCTGGAAGGTGCAGAAACACCTTAAGTAACATTAAGGATATGGAACTTCTTCAGAAGAAAAAGCTTAAAATGCAGCCCAATGCCAAGAGTACGGTACCTTTGGATTCAAGAAGAAAACGACATATTTTGAGGACGTTTTTAGGGAAAGAATAACTGTACTTACCGCTTTTGAGTAGTTGCTGCAGACACTCCCTCTATCATCTAAACTCTCTGTAGATGCACTTCTCTCAAAATTAGGGGATCTAATGCCCCATCTCACATCACTACTTTTTCTTGCTGGGCTTGTTTCATTATAATCTGACGGAACTGGGGAAACTACTGTATCACTATATTCTGACTCCGAGTATCTACTACCCCCAAGCCTATGCATCTTGTGAGTTGTTCTTCATCACAGCAAGGTGTTTAACGACCAGGTCATGGAGTTCTAGAAGAGAAACAAAACATCAGGTCAAATCAGATGTTACTCCATCTAAATTCAATCCAATCCAGATTTCAGTCACCATAATATAGGGAATAGGGGGGCCATACCGAACGATTTTCGCTTTTTTTGCTGCTGGAAGCTTATTTTTTAACCAATATACTCGGTTTTTACAGTCAAGGGAGAGCAGACACTGGGCATCCTATGCTGAATTTACGAAAATTTTAGGAGTAAAGGTAAATTTGGTATAAAAATCGAAAAATGATAACTAAATTTTCAGTAACTAATATAACTGTTAAACTTGACGAGCTGCATAGGAATCTGTCGGTCGCTGCATTTTCTCCACATCACGGTCTTGTCCGTTTGTTTGAAGTGTAATCTGTTTGATGTGTAAAGTTGTATGCTAATTTTAAGTTGTGTTTCTTTCTTTTCTTTATGTACTCCACTATTTCTATTTTATAGAAGTGGTTAAATAAAAATATTCATTCATTCATTCAAACCCTTCGCAGCCCTAAAACCAGTAGACTCTCAGTCGTTCGGGATAGCCCCCACCAGGGGGCGAAAACGGAAGGGGTAGGGGCCAATACGGACGGGTTAAAAATTTCAGCTTTTTATTTGAAAAGCAACGTAGAAAACACAAAATGACCAGATTTTCAACAATATAAGCATAAATGTGCACCCTCATCACCTTACATTATAGGCAGAAAGGTCGTATCCGATTACTAGGCCTCTCACTGACCTTTCATTCCTCCTGTGAACTGAGGGACGTTCGTTTCTAATTTTTACGATTTCTCCTGCATAAAAAATGGCAGAATTTAGCTTAAGCTTAAGTGGTGACATATAAACCTCAGAATATGCAAAGTTGAAGGTCGTAGTTATCTTTGGTCAACAAGGGGCGAAACCGAACGCTCAAAAACACATTCGGAATAGCCCCTTCATTTTCGTTCAGAATCGCCCCAGACAGACACAAAAAAACTAAATGGCGGCCGTGGTCAAACCCGCCGGCCCAATCACAATGAAAATCACACAGGCTCAAGAACAAATACTAGTCTTAACGACTGCAAAAACACCGAATTTTTGCTATCACAATTATTGAGTTATCTTTCACAGACCTGCTATGTCCAGATTTCCAGCGAGAGCAAAAAAATTCATGGGCTCCCAAAACTTCGTTCCTCCACACAGTACAGTTCTATATAAAATTTCGGATGACTTCCAGAGAAATTACTTGCTTATTTTTGTTCTGTCCCCAATCTCCAGACACTCCGCAACACACCATCTTCTGTCAAACTTTGAACAGTCCAATAGTCCAGTTACAATGAAAAAGTACTAAATCTGAAATTTCTTAGACCATTTCTGTGTTTTTAAAGGTTTCCGGTACTATTCTCTCGAATATTTGGGACTTTCTAACAATCTATCCTATCAGTGAAGTATAGTAACTGTACTGCCTTTCCTTTATAACCATGGTCAAAGGCTGGGGCATGCTTTCAGGGTCTATATCAGTCAACCACAATTTATTGTTGTGTACAATTTTTCGTTCTGTGAAATTATCTGTACAGTGATGGGTAAAGTGAAGGATTATAATTATAATGGCTGGGTGAAAGCTTCTGCGCTTTCCCAGGGAATTGTGTAAACTGTAAATAGACACAGAATTCAGAATCGTAAAATAATCACAGATTTGTACATATATTCTTATAACACGCACATTTTAATATTTGTTATTTTATTTTAATTTGTTTGTCGTTTCAATCAGCATCGTTCTTCTGGTTTTTAGTTACATATTGTTGTATGTTTTGTTGGTTCCGCATCACTTTTCTGTTGGTATTGTGTTGGATTTTATGATTTAGTTGTTTGTTTTTTTTCGCTGAGGATGGTTTGCCGAAAGTGCAATCGAAATATCCGAGTTTATATTTACCCTCACACATCATCCTAGAGGGATAATTAGCTGATCAAGAAAAAACACAGGAAATCACAGTTTTCTATTTCTTTTAACCACAACCCCCCAATTTTGTGACACCATACCCTAAGCCAAACACTGTATACTCCAACCCAATAAAATATCAATAATTTGAGTAAAGCTCAGAAAACAACCAATCAGAGCTCATTATAGTAGAGAAGGTCAGGGTTAGATTACCAAAAGGTATCAAGTATTTGGCAAAGGGTATTAGGCATAGGATATGCCAAACACTAGTGGCGTTTTTCCGCGATACAATTGTGGGCTACATCCTTCTGAGTGTTTGTCGCGGAAACACAGTTGTGTGCCACACAGTCGAGCGACAAGTTGAAATTCCCAGAAATGCCTGTTTGAGTGTTTTTAGGGCGGTAATTTCAACCACTGAAAATAAAAATAAAATTCAGATAATATCTCAACAAATAGAACTTAAGACTTTCTTCCCTACCATTCTGTGCAAAAAGGATGCTCAGATTTATATGTACATGCTTCAGAGAGTAGTTAATTTTATTGTTTTGACATTGCTGCCAAATTTGAACTTCCTGCCAGAAATGAGCAACAAAATCAACAATCACCAGTTGTTTGTCAAATTTGGGCCACAAAATCTTAGCTGCATTTGTTGCACTCCGAGCTGTCTCTGGTGCAGAGCAAAATTGCTCTAGGGAGTATGGACAAGCTGTATGCTTCCCATGTATTGAAAATGGGTCATAGTCACAGCTCCTCCAATTACGCTCAAGGCATTCAAGGCGTTAAAACTTCAGCGAGCTGTCTTTTCGTGCAGGGGCGGGTTGAGAAAATTGTAGCACAGCTACAATGCAGTGTGGACAACGAGGAAACAGGAGAGTTTTATTTTGTGTTGCAACAATGCAAGTTATTCAGGAAATGTGATATTGATAAGTGCATTTTATGCAGCTTTTTGGGATCCCAAAACGTAAGTGGAGGGATACCTATGACATCGCAAAAGTTGTCCGTCTGTCCGTCCGTCCGTCCGTCCGTCTGTAAGCACGATAACTCTCGAAGGGAATGAGATATTTTGATGAAACTTGGTGTGAGGGTTCGTTGGGTCGTCGGACCAGTCAAGTTCGTAGATGGGCTTTGTAGCTCTACATTTAGGGGTGGGGGAGGGGATTCAAATTAAGGGACAAACAAAATATTTTGAAACAGCTAATGTGATAGTCGATGATGGGGTAAGAAGACATGCTGAACACGATGGTGAAAACCATTTTGTCGTCGGACATGTAGTTCGCCCGGAATCCGGACAAAACCGGAAAGTTTGTCGAAAGTACAAGTTTTATTTGAAGTTGATTATATGTTCGATTTAGGGGTAGGAAGACATGCTGAAGACGATGGTGTAAATTATTTTCTCGACGGACAAGTATTTCGCCCGGAATCCGGCCCAAACCGGAAAGTTTGTTGAAAGTAAAAGTTTTATTTGAAATTGATTAGATGTTCGATTTAGGGGTAGGAAGACATGCTGAAGACGATGGTGAAAACTATTTTCTCGATGGACAACTATTTCGCCCGGAATCCGGCCCAAACCGGAAAGTTTGTTGAAAGTAAAAGTTTTATTTGAAGTTGATTAAATGTTCGATTTAGAGGTAGGGAGACATGCTGAAGACGATGGTGAAAACTATTTTCTCGACGGACAAGTATTTCGACCGGAATCCGGCCCAAACCGGAAAGTTTGTCAAAATTAAAAGTTTTGTTTGGAGTTGATTAGATGTTTGATTTAGGGCAAGAAGACATGCTGAACACTTATGTGAAAACAAGTTTCTACCCGGACATGTAGTTCGTCCGGAATCCGGCCAAAACCGGAAAACTGTTGGAAGTCAAAGTTTTATTTCTAGTTGATTAGACAAGCGATTTAGGGGTAAGAAGAGATGCTGAGTCCCTGTGTGACAATCGTATTTTACCCGGACATATAGTTCGACCGGAATCCGGCTGGAATAGGAAAATTTGTTATAAGCTAAATTTCTATTTGAAGTTGATTAGATGTTCATTACTGGGGAAAGAAGATACCCTGATTTCGTCTTTGAGCTTTCTTTTTTCGCCGGACAAGTAGTTCTGGAGTTCGGCCGGAACCCGGAAATTGGCAGAAGTGGCAGGAAGTTTTCGTCAAAACAGATATGACTTATAGGGGTAAACACACATGCTGAATCCAAATCTGAACTTGGTTTTCTCAGGTGATTAGCTATTTGGCCTTAATCTGTTTCTGAATTTTAATTGTAAAAATGTTCAAGGAGTCTGGCGAAGACTGGATCTGGCTAAGACAAGACCCAGTTGTCTGGATCAGATATTGAATTTTTGGGATCCCATCGAAACCTTTGGTCTTGTTATTTAAGCAAAAGAACAACAAAAATTAATATTATCAGAAACTTATATATAATATCTTGTGTTACCTATAAGAGCCTTAGGAACAAATTTATTACGCCACAAACTTAATACCAAAAACGAAACCTTTAAACATTACTCGAAGTATTGCTCAATAGAGAAAAGTGGATAAATGGCTATTTACAGATAAAAAAAAAACTTTGTGATACCTATGAGAGCCTTATAAATTGATTGCGTTAGGAACAACTTGATGCCGCCACAAATCTAATAGCAGAAAACACAACTTTCAAACTTATCAAAGAAAACTAAAAACCTGAAGACGGAACAACTTGAAGACAGGAATACCTTGATGACGTCAAAAGACAACCTAGATAATTTCAAACTCGAACTGGAGAAAGACTATTTACAGTAAAAATCAGACCGTTTCATACCCATGCATGAATTTATAGGCTTTTCCCTCTGATCTATGTCTTTTTGTACTTTTTTGTGTGACCCGCTGGAACCACCCCTCCTCCGAAGGCAACACACAATTTACAATTTACTATCACCAAAGAATCTTATAGTATAATCGATGACATCCCTTGTGAGGCCTCTGGCAATCCCCAATCCCCTAGGAATTATCATGAAAGCAGTTACATTGTTGCACCAGTTCGATTTCATATTATTAACCCTTTTGTTTGGACACAACCAAGCTTGCTATAAAGATCCTACTAGTTGGCAAATCCATATAGAATTACACCAGAAGGCAAAGATAATAAATGAATTTACTTGTCTTCCAGTATCTTATGTAGTCTCACACGTCGTGAAGCCATGTTCCTGTAAGTTGTGGAGCAGCCTTTGAACAAACAACTTTTTCCCATTTTATCATGGGCAAGGCCTACAACTACAACTTCACTTCTTCACAAATTCTGCTGCCTCAAGTCTCAATCTATCACGACCTGATAAGCTCATTCTGAGCTCCGCACGGAGCCAGCATCGGTGGAAGACTAAATGAGTTTCAGTGGGACCGGTATTCTGCTACTTGTGGCACTACAATTCGACTCTGTGTCACTTTATAAAAGTTTTGTCCATACTCCCTGGAGTTATTTTGCTCTGCTCTGGTGTTATATCACCAGTGTCTGGTTCTTCTCTTATAACGCATTATCTGGTTCACCAGTGAGTTGATGAAAATGTGCTAGCTCCTCTCTGAAGCCAGGCTCCCGCGCAGGTTCTGGTTAGTCCGCACCGGTGAGGTAAAACCGGACATTGGTTAGTTTAAAAATGGGTTATAAGACTGGTCAGTAGTCATCACTGGATACAAAAACGGCTTGTAAGAAAAACTGGATGCCACCGGTGAGAACTCTTGTGACAAAGAATGCAGCTCTTGTTTTTCGTGGAAACCCACTTGTGGGCCGGAGAAAAGAACATAGAGACGCTCTTTTCGAGTAAAAAACAAACCCACAAACTCTTTTGTGGAAGCTCGGAAAAATGCCTTAGGTATACCCATTCTTTGGTAGAGGGTATCCAAAAATTAGGGATTTGTGTTTGACTAGTCCAGACGGTTGAGACACCCTGAATGGAGCAAAAATGAAACAAGAGACAGAACTATCAAAGGAAATCTATTTTGTCCAAGGGCTGATTTCAAGATTCAGACGACATCTGGTAAATCAGGCATACAGGAGTGCTGCGTGAAGCCGCCACCCTAAACTCCTATTTTTGGGAAATGACTTAGGGAAAAAGAGTAAAGGTTGAGATAAAATTCAGTGGAGTATCCTGAAAGGAAGCTTAGAACCTTCACTTTCTGCTGGTACCATAGTTTACTTGTAATTGTTCAAGGCTAAGCTGGAGAACACGAAAGAATATAGGCACCCAAGTGATCATGAAGTCGCCCACTTTGCTAAAAATAGTTTTTTGCTACATGGTGAAGTTAGAGGCCAGCTGTTTGGTCAGAGAGGTTCCTTGACCTTTTGCAAATAACAAAATTTGCTGTTTTCTTGGAATTTGCATGATTTTTCTGGGGGTGGCAGCTTCATGATCCAAGGTGGCAGGATCATGTACCATGGCCAATTGGGGGGTGGGCGGTGCCATAGTAAGGGCAGCTTCATGCGACACTCCTGTAAATCAATGATAAATATTCCTTCAACTCTGACTGCAAAACATGTTTGACACTGTAAAAGGTATAAGATAAGTCAGATAAATTTTTCTAGATCCGCTATTCTTGGGAAGGATTTTGCAATGAATAACCAGATTAAATGATTTTGGGACATGTTGATTTTGGGACATCGGTTTTGCGATCATAAACAAGTCCTCAATCTTTCGGCATGGTGCCCAATTCAGGGGCGTCACGACTGGGGGGGGGGGAGGGAGGGGACGCCCCCCCCCCCCAATGCCGTCGGCCAGTCGGTAAAAATAACCGAGTCGGTGCGAAGCGCCGCGATTTTTCGTCAAAACAGTTGATTTTTTTCACCGGCGATAGTCGGTTTTTCTGAAAATTGGTCGATTTTTCGTCAAAATAGTCGGTTTTTATGAAAATAAGTAGATGTTTCTGAAAATCAGTCGATTTTTTTTCAATAATGTCATTTTTATTGTTGAAAACAGTAGTTTTTTCTGCAGAAAAAGTCGGTAAAGTTTTCAGCCAGTCGGTAAATTCCTCGTCCCCCCCCCCAAACATTTTGGCTAGTAACGCCTCTGGCCCCATTTGGTCAATTGTCAGCAATAATCAAATACCATAGTAACTGCAAAAGCTACTGTTAGTCTTCTTGTGTCCTTACGTATGAAAGAGTATCTGCATAGCTTGAAGCTTTCAGTCAAGTTTGTGAGTTGTGTGACTGGCAAAACTTGACACAGACAAAAAAGTGCTAAAAAAAACTAGTAACAAAATGTAACAATGGAAAAAGGAGAGTTCAGAAGAATATAATTCCATAAGGGAGCAAGGGATAACATAAAAGGCAGAATAAGTAAAAGTAAAAGTGTTCCTTTTGGCTTTAAATTTTTAAGCAGTTGGTCAAAACTGAATAATTATTCTTTGACTGATCTAGGAAGTTTAGTTCTTACTTTAGACCTAGGCACTTGCCTCTCAATTTCCAAACAGAAACACAAACAAAACAAAACAAGCTGCTTAGCAGGTTGTAATTTTCTCACCTATATATCGGTTAATAACACATTCAAAATGTGATTGACACGGGTCCGCAAGGTTCTTAAAAAATATTTTTGGAATTGTACCTGAAAATTTTGAGTTATGACATTGATTGATTACACACCTCTACTTTGTGAATGAACGAATTTGATAAAGAAAAAGCTGACGATTTGACTCCCCATTGATATGTCCGAAACAAAACTTCTTGTCAAACAGGGAATAAACATCAGTTCAAGAAGAAGAAGAAGGGAATTCCTTGGGTATTTGTAATTGCAAATCATTTGTTTTTGTTCCTGAAATTATTATGGCCAGGTGGAGCCCGTATAGTGATAATGGAGGGTTAGTATATGATTAATTTCTGATAATAGTATATGCTACTGCATGGTCAACCGATCTGCCATAACTCATGATAAGTAGCAAGACCCGCTTCAGTCATTCACAAATGTTCATTTTTCTTGGGCCAAAAATTGAGGATTTGTGTCTGACTGATCCACTTATAATTTGTGCCACCTAATGACTTGACCTTGGGTAGCATCACTTTAGAGTTTCAATTATGTTGTCTGCAGAACCTTTACTCCCTAAAATGGCTATAGGTAAGGCCAAAATGTCTTTAAAAAGAAATCTGTCCCCATGTCAAAATCCATTGTGTAAAAATTCCTTGGGCCTTCACCCTGCTAATAGATCAAAACTGAAACGGGCAGCCAGCAAGATGCTGGACACGGTTACACTTTTAAATCGTTATAGGGACAGTCGGTTCAGTTAGTAAATAGAAAATATAGACGTTTGGTGTGACGTCACAATCTATAGATAATCTGCTAAAGCTTAGTAAACACCAAAATATAGGGGTTCAGAAATTGAGGTTTGTTGGTGAAGATTGTCAGGCATCAATTCAGATTAGTGTTTCCAGTACATTCGAGTACAGTAGTACTTGACATGCCAGGAGGACTCGGTTGGAAATGATTACCTTAGCTCGCATTGTCCATCAACAAAGGTAGATGGTCCTGCTGGTTGTCATTGGTTTTACTGATTTTGGTCACACAAGATGTTGGATGGGTTTTGGAACCCATCATTTGAGACTTTTGGCCAGTTTCAGTACATCCCACGTAATAATGATAATTGATCTCATTAAAGAATCTAGAATGGTCAGTTATTGCAGATCACGGTTGCCAAGAAAAAGAATTCAGAAATATTTCACCTTCTTTTCTGGCAGATCTCCTAGAAAGGACTTGTGGCATTGTATATTTAAGCCATTTTTCTAGAAGACTCTTTCCCCAGATCTGGAATGTAAAACTTAAGGGGTTTTCAATTAGATAATGTACCTGAAAACAAAACAGAATATTAAATCTGTTGTTGGAGACTTTTTTTCATGGTTAATTTTTGTCATCAGGACTTCTGGTCACAGGAACATTTTTACATCTTTTTTTTTCTCTCTGTCTCTGGGATGTTCAGTCATACGCAAATCCTCAGATTTGGGGCATGTGCTCCAAATGTCAGGGCATGCCTTGAAGTATTAGCACCAGTATATGTCGAATTGAGAATCTGAAATGAAAATTTGCTTTTTGACAGACTTTTCACGGGGTACCATGTCCCTGCTATAGGCCATGGTGCCCTGACATTGCAGCATCATGCCCAGAATTGTACGATTTGAGTATGACTAGAGGCAGATTCTCGCCGTTTCCCAAGGACTCCACTTGAGCAGTCCCCCCGTTTTTTTATGTCCTGGGGGCTCACTGCTAGTATTCTCGCAAGTCCCCACAGATGGGGAATACTCCGATTATCATCACCATCATCAAAAAGGACTCCCTTTCAGATTCAGAGGGGAATAATTTTTTCCTGGTATTGGTACAGTGTAAAATTAATTAAAAATAATAAGAATAAACAATGTGTACAATAATCAGAATAAATAAAGTCGATCCAGACTAATTTCTTCAACTGTACATTTATTTTTATGGCACTTGCAGCTCTGCTCAAGTGCCATATACCGATCACCTTTCGGTCAGTCGGTCGGTCACTCATCTCAAGTTAGGGCACTTCAGATGCGCTAGGAGGATGAAACTTGGTAGGCATATTAGTGACCCCACCAAACTGACATCATTTCCCTGATCTGACCACCCTCTGGGGAGTAGAGGGAGGGGGAATCCAGAATGACATATGTATAACTTCTCAATGGGGAATCGGATCTTAATGAAACTTGGGGATATTTGGGAAGACCATCCGGTCACTTTGGGGGGAGCCAGAAATTGGGTGATATGTTCAGAGAGGATGGATCGGGATGAATGATGGTGGGAAGAACAAGCACAAGCCCTAGATACAGAGTTGACAAGACGGGACCTTATCCGAGCACTGTGGGAGGAGTTGAAGGGAGGGTTCCGGAATTCCAGTGATCCCAAGTTCAGATGCTTACACCCGTGCTAGGACAATGAAACTTGGCATGCATGTCAGAGACCTGACTAAAATAACTTGGAAATAGTCACTTCCCCCATTTGACCACTGTGGAGGGAAGGGGAAACAAGCAACAAGCACCTTCTGAGGTGTCCCATTGATAAAGCGGACAAATCAATTTACCTCTCTTTTTATTGAGGTGTGGATAACTGTTTCTTTCCCTTCTAGAACAACCATAGCCATTGCTGGTGAAGACTTTGTTGTAATTGCTTCAGATACTCGACTTAGTGAAGGCTATAGTATTCTGACCAGACACCAGACAAAGCTGTTCAAGTTGTCAGAGAAAACTGTTTTGGGCTCTACAGGATGCTGGGGAGATGTGTTGACTCTGACAAAGAATTTGGAAGCCAAAATGAAGGTGAGGGTGATGCAGATGTATATGTGTAGCGTACCAAACCAGTTGCAGAACCACACACAGCAAACTGGCTCACTGCTGTTTTCCGCTTGAATACTAATTGTTTACCCAGCAAAGAAGCTGATCATTTCTGAATGTAATTTTGCTGCCATGTAGCTACCATCCTACTGGCTCAATAAAAAGGTTGTGGCTGTGATAGGGTTGGTGGTAAACTCAGTTGTCTACTAATTTTGTGTCTTTGGCAAAACAAGAAAGGCCTGCGAGCTTGTAGTATATAAGTTCTACAGATGATTCTGGAGAGTTTTCCTTCACTCCAAGCTGACTGCCAATTATAATTGATGTCTCTAAGAGCGTGTTCCACCCTACTTACCGTAGTTACTACTCATGACATTACGGATTCTGGCTTTTTGCCGTCAAGGCTGGAACGACTTTTCTATTTTCCAGCAGGATATCATGCCATGGGCGATTCCGACCAATCACGTTACAGAGATGCGTAGTTACTACGCTTCCGAGCATGGTAAGCAAATAGTAACTATTAGTTACTATTTCGAGAAGGTTGGAACGGTCAGCGTAGTAACTTTTCGTGAGGATGGAACGGAAATAGTAACTAATAGTAACTATTGTTAGAAGGGTGGAACAGGCTCTAAATAGCTAAGTAAGCCGAGAATTATTCTGGTACTTCAGCCTTTCTTGGCAAGGGTCCTCTTGATGCTGAAGCTGTAAAAACGAACCTGCGATTCAATATCTTATGGTGGGTTTACACACTGCGTAAAATCTGAGCGTATTTTACGCACGTTTTGAGCTTGAAAAGATTTCTAGCAATACGGACGTATTTAGATACAAAACGGACCTATTTCTCAAATACGTCCGTATTGCTAGAAATGTTTTCAAGCTCAAAACGTGTAAATGGACCATTAGCCCGTATTTGGAACGGTCCTCCCCTCCAATATTGTTGGCCAGTCGGTAAAAAATAACCCGAGTCGGCGAAGTGCCGCAATTTTTCGTAAAAAAAAAAAAAAAAAATCTTGGGAACAGTCGATTTTTTGTAAAAGCAGTCGTTTTTATGGCACTTGCCCTTCGGCCAAGTGCCATATAGCGATTGTAATTTCTGTCCGTCAGTCCGTCTGTCGGTCCCGGTTTTGCTAGTTCGGACACTTCCAGATAAGCTAGGACGATGAAACTTGGCAGGCATATCAGGGACCGGACCAGATCAACTTACAATTAATCATTTCTTCAATCCGACTTTCCCCGGATCCGGGAGTCCGGAAACTATAAAGCAAAAGTGGAGCGAAAAGTAGCAAATAAAAGCGCTGCCCGAACGCGGGAGCGAACCAGGAACCTCTGAGTTGTTAAGTTAACGCTCTACCAACTGAGCCACGAGTCCATGTATAAGAGCGAATTCGGGACTATATATAAAGTGGATAATCTAAACAAATTACATTGTTAGGATAGTGGAACTTGTCAGGAATATTGGATGTATTAGGGAGCGAATGCGGGAGTATATATTGTTAAAAGATTGACGACCTGATTAACCTGGACATAGTCAAGAAACATAAATAATAGTTTGGGCACTTCCGCGCAAGCTAGGACGATGAAACTTCGCAGGCATATCAGGGACCCGACCAGACTAAGTTGGAAATAGTCACTTGCCCGATCCGACCATCGTGGGGGAGGGGGCGGAATCCGGAAAATAGGGACATTCATCACTTTCGAACGGGTGATCGGATCTTAATGAAACTTGATATCTGGAAAGATCTCGTTGTCTCAGATGTCTCATTTCAAGTCCGGACCGGATCCGATGAATCTTGGGGGTGGGTCTTGAGGGGAGTGGAGGGACGGGGAATCCGGAAAAATTTGGAAAAATTATATATTTTCAGCTTACGAACGGGTCGTCGGATCTTTACGAAACTTGATATATGGAAGGACCTCATGTCTCAGACGCCGGTGACATTGGGGGGAGTTGGAAGGGGAAACCGGAAATTTTGAAAAACGCTTAGAGTGGAGAGATCCGGATGAAACTTGGTAGAAAGAACAAGCACAAGTCCTAGATACCTGACTGACATAACCGGAACGGATCCGCTCACTTTGGGGGAGTTGGGGGGGGGGAATCCTAATTGATGCTTCCTGATGTGCTAGGACAATGAAAATTGGCAAGCATGCCAAGGACCCGACAAGATTAAATAGGAAATAGTCACTTCCCCGATCCGACCATCTGGGGGGGGGGGGTGGAGGGACGGGGAAGCCAAAATTGAGGTATTTTTAACTTGAGAACGGTTGGTCGGATCTTGATGAAAGTTGATATTTAGGATGACCTCGTGTCTCAGACGTCCCACTTTAAATCCGGACCGGATCCGATGACACTGGGGGGGGGGGAGCTGGTGGAGGGAACCGGAAATCTTGACAAACGCTTAGAGTGGAGGGATCGGGATGAAACTTGGTGGGAAGAAAAAGCACAAGTCCTAGATTCGTCATTGACATAACTGGACCGGATCCGGGCACTGTGGGGGAGTTAGGAGGGGGGCGGACTTCTAGTGATCCCGCGAGTCCGGCGTACTTCTTGATGTGCTAGGACGATGGAACTTTGCAGGTATGTAAGGGATCCGATCAGATTGACTTGAGAATAGTCGTTTCTCCGATCCTACCATCGTGGGGGGAGTGGATGGATGGGGAGTCCGGAATCTAGTGGCATGCATAACTTTTGAACGGGTGATCGGATTTAAATGAAACTTGTCAGTTTGAAAGAGCTATCGCCTCAGGGTGTCAAGTCTGGATCGGGTCCGATACCTGCGGGGGATGGGGGGGGGAACTAAGAAAACGATTAAAGCAAAGGGATTGGGACGGAACTTAATTGAGAGAACATGCATTAGGCCTATATACGAAACTGACGGGGCCAGATGGTTTCGGGGCTCTGGGGGGAGGGGGCCTATAATTTCGGTAGTCGCGAGTTAGAATAGTCCCAGATGTACTAAGAGAACGAAACTTTGCAGGCAGCATCTTGGGGGGAGCGAGGGAAGGGAAATATGGAAACTGCTGCAAATTGCGAACGAGTGGTCTGATTCGAGTGAAACTTAATGGGTGATACGAATCTATGAACTCGACATGTAAGACATGCGTTCGAACTGTATGCAACCATGGTTGGGGGAGTTGGGGTTGGAAAATTTTTACATGCACAAAAACCAAACGGTCGGACCGAATGAGATGGAAGTTCGACAGTGCCAAGCTTGTGTGGCCTAGATTTGTTATTTGGTTTTAGGGACGGATTCAGTCAAGGTAGGGGGGGGCGGGCATGGTTCCTTTTTTGCCGGCTAAAATTGATTTTTACCATACCTGCGGTTTTAATCGGCTTTTATTAATAAAAACCGATTTTTGCCGGCTAAAACTGGCTAAAATCAAACCGCACTGATCTTTTTACGTATCAATCTTTACTGTTGTTTGTTCATTGTTTTCCGCCTATTTTTCAACCAGGGTTTATTCCCGGACTAATTAGCTCGCCTACTCCAATCCAGAAAACCTGTTTGGGGTTGACACGAGTGAGTCATCAGGTCACGTTGCTTCCTGCGATTTATTTATACCGGGAGTTCGTACCATATTATATTAAAGCGAGGAGGCTATTAGAAACTGCGGAGGCGATTTGTTGTACATGTTGATACGATACGCGGATAGTAAATAGGCTACTTCAAGAATTGAGCTTGTAATTTTATGGCTTGTCCTTCTTGTTTTCTTGATAGTATGTTACACGGCAGCTCTGTAGGGATTCTCAGCAGAAACTTGTGCATATAAATGAAGGAACCTAGCTTCAGTGCCATTTATAATAGCAGATATGACTTAGCCTACACCTATTCAGTCTTGACATTATTCTGCATCCTTCCGTCCTCTCTAGGCTAACATGAACTACAATCTTTAATACATGAAAGAATTATGAGTCTTAGAATAGCGGAGTGCTATTAAAATCACATAGTAGCAGTTTTGATTTTTAGCCAGTTACTTGATTTTATCCATGCCACTTGATTTTAACCGTATCGGCAGAAATCACCTATTAGCCGATATTAACCGGCTGGTATTTTAGCCACCCGGGAACCCTGGGGGGGGGGGGGGTACTGAAAATTTGCAGATAAGCTATGCTCCGATTTCAATAAAACGTGATGGAGGGGAAGAGGGGATTCAGAGGTCCAACGGGGTGTGGGGGGGATACCGGAATTTTCCAAAAATTATCAGATTTGAGTGAAACTTGATAGATGGTATAAAAGCAGATGCTTTTTAGAAGATCCTTTTTTGAGTCCGAACCAGATTCGACCACGGTAGGGGAAGATGGAGGGAGTACGGAAATGGTGTAACACGTCTAGGGGTCGGACGAGTGGATTTATAGGGCTGAAACTTGGAAGATTGAACAGTCGTGCGCATATTCTGCACATCATACGAGATTATGCCGGAACTGCTCAGAAGTGAGTGAAACTAAATATCCTATTTCTCTTTCCGAACCGCATTTTTGGATGGCGGGTGTATTTCGAGACGTCCTCATGTACTTTCGTGTACGACCTACTCGTAACAAGTGCCATATGAGCTCGTAGCTCTTGTTCATAAAAATAGTTGATTTTTTTCTTAAAGACTGTTAAGTGTTCAGCATGTCTTCTTGCCCTAAATCGACTCCAAATAAAACTTTTAATTTTTACAAACTTTCCGGTTTAGCCCGGATTCCGGGCGAACTGCTTTTCCGTCGAGAAAATGGTTTTCACCATCGTCTTCAGCATGTCTTCTTACCCCGAAATCGAACAACTATAATCAACTTCAAATAAAACTTTCACTTTTAGTAAACTTTCCGGTTTTGGCCGGATGAACTACTTGTCCGATGACAAAATGGTTTTCACCATCGTCAGCATGTCTTCTTACCCCATAATCGACTATCACATTAGCTGTTTAAAAATATTTTGTTTGCCCCTTAATTTGAACCCCCTCCCCCACCCCTAAATGTAGGGCTACAAAGCCCATCTACGAACTCGACTGGTCTGACGACCCAACGAATCCTCATACCAAGTTTCATCAAAATATCTCATTCCCTTCGAGAGTTATCGTGCTTACAGACGGACAACTTTTGCGATGTCATAGGTATCCCTCCGCTTACGTTTTGGGATCCCAAAAATCGCCTGCTATTACGAACGATCGAGGCGCGCCGGCTCGGTTTTTTTTTAACGACTGGCTGACAACATTTGCGGAGGCGTCCCCCCTCCACCATACGTCACCCCCTGCCGTGCTGAATCATTAATGTCAAATTTGGGTAAAATCAAAGTCAAATTTTTTTTGTCAGACATAAGCACAAGATCTTTTCCAGATTTACTTGCATCAGCATCTCAAGTCGATGTCAACAAAGGCAGTGGCTCAGATGCTCTCAACCATGCTTTATCAGAAGAGGTTCTTCCCATACTATGTCACTAATGTGCTAGCAGGTATTTCATGACTGTTTTCCCTTTAAATTTACACCGAAAAGGGCTGAAATAGGACAACCTTGTTACCCATCACTTAAACTGTAAAAAGTTTCTCCGAGAAAGGATTAAAGTCAACTGCAGTATTTGCTACTGTGATTAACCTTAGCTCTACTGGGATAGGATTAATCCGAATTAGAAATAATCTTATCTCACTAGAGACAATATTAATCCCAGTAGCAAATACTGTAAGATTTTTGTACAGTGTACTCTAGAGTATATGAGAATGTTTGATAGGAAAAGGAAAAGTTTGAAAATTTTAAGGTATTTTGTTTTTTAGATTTTGGAAAATGTGAGAATAAAATTTTAATTTGTTATGATGAAAGTGTAAGTGACGTTAAAGTAGGGTAAACTGTTAGGTACTTTTGGTATTAACGTCACTGAGTTGGAGGTGGAGACGTAGCCACTGTTTTAGTTCAATCTAAAACAGGAAAAATGGGAAAAGAAGCTACGCGGGATTAAAAAAAAAAAAAAAATCTAAAAAAAAAAAAAAAAAAAAAAAAAAATAGCCTTGAACACCCGATAAAAATTCGTTACTTCGTTGCTCCGCTATTCAGTAATCATCGATTTCTGAATAGTGGACTTTCCCTGTCATATTCGTTTTACCTCTATGCGCTTGTACCTGTGTCGTATACTTGACGAAAAAGATTTATGACAAAGCTGTGTAAAGGCTCTTAGCAGTCTTCGTCACGCTCACCACTGGCCAGTGAAAAGCCGCGCTGTATTGAGATTCAAATTTTCCGCGTCATAGTACACTGTAAAAAGTTTCTCCGAATAAGGATGCAGTATTTGCTACTGGGATTAATCTTATCTCTATTGGGATAACATTAATCCTAATTAGGGATAATCGTAAGATTATCCTTTTTTTTAATTAAGATTAAAAAGTAAGTGTCTTTTTCTGTGTTTGTATGTGTTTTGTTTATTTTCTTCATTTACTCCGCCTTTCCAAAATGGTGGGTCAAAAATAAATTACTTACTTACTTACTTATCTTAATAAAGACAAGATTAGTCCCAGTAGCAAATACTGCAGGATTATTTTTTTTTACAGTGTAGAATTTGCGTTGCGGTGACGGCCGTAGATATCCTGAACGTCTCTAATAGAGCGGATAGTAGGAAATAAATAAAAAAAAATTAGCAGAATCCAAGTAGTTCAGTGCATTCAGTTAAATGATATAAAAATAAGTTGGCTTTTCAGTTAAACATTAAAGGACCTGATTTACCTATAATACTAACGCAACTTAGTTCCATAATCACTCCATATATTTCTAAACCCGGAGACCCCGATCTCGTATAGTATATTCTAACCCCTCTAACAAAACCACGCTGATTTTCTCACTTGCCCTGTTTTGCTACCTTCGATGTGTATCACGTTGTCGACGGTTGTCTGCGAGAAGTTTTTCCATCAGAAAAAACTGTTATGTAAATTGTTTCCCTGTTTTCCCTACAAGTCAACGGGTCTAGGAAAAGGCTTAAAATAGCACCGTGGGATACTTGTTGAAAGCACAGCCTAGTTTTAAAGTTTTCAAATATTTTTAAATTCTGAAAGTTGTAGAGTAAATAGTGCGAGGGGTCCTTTAAGGTATTTTGTTTTTTAAATCTGGCGCCGCCGAGCGGTAGTGATTGTATGGGATAGAAACAAAAACATGTCGTTTCCGCCAGACAGCGCTATCCAGCATACAATACTTCAACCCGATACTTTTCTGTATCTTCTCGCAGATGATCTCTGGATTGGACGTAGACGTCAATTCAGCGGGTATGATGGCGATTCCGGCATTCAATCAATCAATTTTATTTTCAACCCTAATACCACTAGGCAAGGGCGGGAATTGGAAAAATAAACACTCACTACAATACAAATAAAACCCAAACAATAAATAAGAAACGAACATAAATCGTGAACAGTTAAAATGTTTAGGACAAAAATTTTATTTTTAAATTCTCAAGAATTGCCTCTTTGCAGGTACCATGGTATCTGTTACCACGGTAACTGGATCTGCAATTAGTCCCTTTTGCAGTTAGCGTGGTATCTGATATACGGTTGCTCTGCAAAAACGACTATTGCCGAAATTGCGCTTTTTGGAGTCATCCCAAAAGAAAAACTGATATTCAGTCAGCATCAGTAAGTGTCAAACTTCTTTTCCACCAATTTGACAAAAATTGATGAAAGTGAGGTGACTTTTCAGATACCGCGATAACTGCAAAAACGACTTTAGACCGTGGTATCAGATACCATGTTATCTGCAGAAACGCAACTAAGGATTCGCTTTCCAAAAAGCAAAGCGAGAATTCACCTAGCGCAAGAACTAACGGAAGGTCGTTGTGCATTTACAGCTTATCGCTGACTTTCGCAAGTCGTTTTCCACGCACGTAGTGGATTTGTTTGCCACGCCCCTTTTCAAAACTATCGGTATGAATGAAAGAAGGGTTTATTAAAAAAAAAATAGAATATTTAATGCCCAGAGGCGAACCTGTAAGGGGATGATTACCCTCAAAACAAAAGATCAATAATAACGAGAATTTCGACAAAAATAAAGAAAAAAGGAAAGGAGCTTGACTTGCCCGGTCTGGGACCCCCAGTAAAAAAAAAAAAAAAACAAGAGCTGTAAGCTCATATGGCACTTGCAAGCATATGTAGTAAGGAATACCCCAACAAGAAAAAATTAAGGGGGCTAAAAATTCAACCTATGGTTTCACTTTAAATATAAAAACTGGAGACAGAAATCAAAAGGAAACAAGAAGGAAAAGAAAAACCAGGAAGGCTGGGTCAGATGGAAGTATTCGATTAAGATGCGCCAAACTTGCAAGGCCGGGTCAGAGGATGGAAGTGACGGTCAAAAGTTTTTTTTCACTTTTCGGTTAAGATGCGCACTTTAAGGGTGCTAAAAATTAATTTCTAAGCAAAACCCTTGAGGCAAAAAGGTTCGTGTACTCATGGCGATCTTGAAAAACTAAATTTTGCTTAAGAGTATTTTTTGTATTTTGCGGTTAAGATGAGTTCTTTAAGGAATGGTTGGATCGGAGAAGTGACGATGTCAAGGTTCTAATACTCCAGCAAAGTTGTATCGTCCTATCACATCTGGGAGTACCTTAACTTGCGATCACCGGAATTGGTACCCGAATCCGATCCAATTCTGTCACTGATGTACCTAGGACTTGTGCCTGTACGTCCCACCAAGTTTCATCCTGATCGCTCCACTCTATGCGTATCACAAGACTTCCGGTTCTCCAATTCACCCCCCCCCCCACCCGAGTTCATTGGATTTGGTCCGCACTTGAAATAGGACATCTGAGACGTGAGTTCTTTCAAGATATCAAGTTTCATTAAGATCCGATAACCCGTTCGAAAGTTATGCATGCCACTAATTTTCGGATTCCGCCGTCTCCCCCTCCCCCCAAGACGGTCGGATCGGGCGAATGACTCTTTCCAAGTTAATCTGGTCGGGTCTCTGGTATGCTTGCCAAGTTTTATCGTCCTAGCCCACCTGGAAGTACATCAACTACGGATCGCCGGAATTCCGGAACCCCCCTCCAACTCCCCCCACAGTGTCTGAATCCGGTTCAGTTCTGTCAGTTATTTATCTAGAGCTTGTGCTAGTTCTTCCCACCAAGTTTCATCCCGATCGCTCCACTCCGAGAGTTTCACACGATTTCCGGCTCCCCCTCCGACTCCCCCTCAGATTCATCAGATCCGGTCCGGACTTAAGATGAGACATCTGAGACACGAGGTCTTCGCAGGTATCAAGTTTCATTAAGATCTGATCACCCATTCGAAAGTTACGCATGTCCCTATTTTCTGGATTCCGCAACCTCCCCCTCCCCCCACGATGGTCGGGTCGGGCAAGTGACTATTGCCAAGTTAGTTTGGTCGGGTCCCTAATATGTCTGCCAAGTTTCATCGTCCTAGCATATCTGGAAGTACCCTAACTCGCAAACACCGGACTAACCGACCGACGGACGGAAAAGTGATCGGTATATGGCACTTGGCCGGAAGGCAAGTGCCATAAAAACGTTGTAAACCAGAATCACTAATAACTATCCGAAACCAAAACAAACTTAAACGGCTGAGAATAACGCATCAAATTCATTTATAGCAAAACAATGAACCTTTAGTAAAAACATGTCTGGAAAGCGAAGCGAATTTTTGCCGAAGTCGCAAAAGATTGCAGGCGCATGAACTAGCCGAGCTTTTCGTATCACCAGAATCGCCCTCTTTTCTCTCCTTGTCACTGCGAATGAGCTCGATTTTTTCGAATGCAACATGGCGAAGGTTTCCGAATAAACCGCCAGATGGTATTGTTATTGGCTGTATCCGACGTCTCCGACTCGATGTTTGGCATCAATCTGTTCACATAAGGTGTACCAGTATTCTCGCCGTTCCCCGAGGACTCCGCTTGAGGAGTCCCCGCGTTTTTGTCTGTCCCGTGGACTGACTTCCCCTTATTCTCGCGAGTCCCCACGGACGGGGAATGCTTCGATGTGTATCACGATGCCGACGGTTGTCTGCGAGAAGTTTTTCGGTCAGGAAAAACAGTTATGTAAATTGCTTCCCTTAGCGAGTTATTTGTTGAAAGCACAGCCTAGTTTTTATGTATTCAAACATTTTAAAATACTATAAGTTGGAAGTGTAAAGAGTGCAACGGGTCCTTTTAGAAAACTCAGCGATCAATGAGGGGTCGAACTATGGCTTCCAAAACCGGCCAAATGGATCAAATAGTTGAGTTCTCGGGTTAGCTGTTATTCCTTTGCTACAGTTGATACTTTCCAGGTTTGGACAATGAGGGTAGGGGCGTAGTTTACCATTACGACCCGGTGGGACATATGGAGCAGGTGGAGGTTTCGTGTGGAGGTGCATCAGCCCCTCTTATTCAGTCCTTCTTGGACAATCAGGTATGTTGTCAGCTTGTAAATTTTTACTCGGGCAAACTGCGATTTCCTTGGAACTAGTAACCCCCCCCCCCCACACACACACACACGAAAATGGGATAGTTTTGCAACTGTCTACCGAATGTTCCGAAATATCTCCGTTATGACCTGTTTAGTTTTTAGTTTTTCGTTAAAAGTAACATTACAAAACATGAATATTGCAATGTTTTACGAAAATCATACATTCGGATGCTCATAACACAAATTGCGTTTTTGCAGATACCATGGTATCTGTTACCACGGTAACTCTTTCCGCAATACGTCCTTCGTAAAATCCAATGACGAATTGCCGCCAGACGCGCTAGAGGAACAGTAACAATCACACGTGAGATCTGGTGATAAGTTATCTGACGGGTTAATGAGCGATTAGGCTTTTGCTTCATATCGAGTCGTGCATTAGCCCCATGGAAAAGATAGTCAGCACTCAGCACTGAACTCGGAACCCAGAAATGACAAACTTGATGACGCTTGACAGAACAGAGTTGGGTAAAGCCAAAAGAGGGGGAGAGGCATTTTAAACAGTTTTAGACATGGTTAGGCCTAACAGGAATTAAAAATATCAAAACAAACCTGGATAAACGTACATAAAGAAGTAACGTGTCATTTTTTTTCTTTACGATAGCGCACCTAGAGTCCAAAATAAAACTAATCTGAGAGGAATTGTATGTGGGGAGTATTAGTCGTTTTGCAGTTACCGTGGTATCTGATACTACGGTTGCTAAAAACGACATTTGCCGAATTTCCTCTTTTAGAAATCATCCAAAAAGAAATATTGATATCCCCTGACCTCTTGAGTGACATAAATTCATTCCGACCAATTTGAAAGTGAGGTTTTTTTGTTTTTTTTAGATACGATAATCAGTTACCATGGTATCTGGCGAGATACCACGGTAACTGCAAAAACACTTTTTGACCGTGGTATCGACACCAAGCTAGCTGTGATTTTAGACCGTTGTATCTGCAAGAACGCAACTACGGTTTTTCTGCAGTATAAACAGAGAAGTGTGTTGTCTGATGTCTGTTTAAGTTGTGCATCCTCGTATCAGATGTTATTAAACTTCTTACTGTATTGTTTGCTTTTTTGTGGCATACCTAAATAAAACGTTGTTCATCTATACATTCACGAAAAAAACGGTTTTATACGGTTTTGAAGTTTATTTTTTCTATTATTCAGGTATCCATGTATAACATGCAGAATGTGGAGAAGAAGCGGCCAAGTCGCGAGCGCGCCATCTCTCTTATTAAAGACATCTTCATCAGTGCAACTGAGCGCGAAATTCACACGGGAGATGGCCTCATTATCAATATTATTTCCAAGGCTGGCATTGAAACGCAGCACATGGAACTGAGGAAGGATTGAGGTCCGATAATTTTGTATTTCTTTTTTTCAACTGATAATAAAATGTGATGATTGGTTTTCTATCCAGAATTTGTGTCTGGTTTTGTAAAAGTAGCTCTCTGGCGCATAACTTGAGTTTCAGCAAGGGCCCATCTAGCCGTTGGCTCAATCTCATCCGGTTGGCTAAATTCAGCCGACACATAGAGAACATTTTTTGTAAGGTGAGCTAGGAAGAAAGGTGTGTCTATTGGATTATATTATCTGAAACTTATTGGTTGGATTAATTTGGAAATTTTTTTCATTGAGGTTAGTTTTTCTTTTTTTTTTTCTTCTTTGTATTTGTATTAACGATTAACCCTTTAACCGATGAAAAATTTATCTCAAAATAGCACTATGAAGTAGTACGAAAAAGTAGCATGTAGTACTAACGATGCTACATACTTCTACTCAAAAGCTACCGTGTTACTACATACTACTGGATGCTACTATAGTAAGACAGGATGCTACTGGATACTACTACATGAGATTGGACCAGTCTGAGGCACATTAAATGATAGTATTCTTTCCTATTACATAGTACTACATGCAAAATTTTCGTACTACTACGCATGCTACAATTTTTCGTCGAGTAGGGCTTTCAGTGTTAATAAATATCTATCTATCTATATTACTGTGTACCAAGAACAAATAATCACCAGTCTCCGTCCGTCTCCCCACCTCTGTAATGAGACCATGCGGAGTCATATAGATCCCTAGACCCTGCCCGTGAAAACGAGCTGAGGACAGGAGCGACGCAGCTGTATCGCAGTAAAGCCCCGCAGAAGAAATTTACAAAATAAGAGCTGATTGGTTGTCCATCATTGTGACGTCACATGGGACGCGCTGCAGATCGGGTCAGCGAGCCTCCTGCAGCTTTTCCTCTTATCGGCGAAGAGGGAAGTAGGCGGACATCCGTAAACTGTTAAGCTGTGACGGCCATCAGCTCAAAGCTTAGCAAATACCTCTAGCTCAGCTCAGTTTTGTCGGGGTATCCATAGTCGCTGCATGGGAATAAAGACGGAGGTTCTTTTGGCTTATTTGTTCTTTGTCCGAGCGTACCTATTGCACTACTGTCTTAGCTATATTTTTCTACTTCTTCGGGGTTCGCTGAAGTGAAAGTGATTTAGGATGAAACAGCGCTTAGGAGCTACGGTTGCGGAAACTGAGGCTGCGTTCCACCAAGTTATTGTCAGTTACGATTCTGTTCCTCCCTCCTATCATTTTCGTTCCGCAAGAGTTCGATCGTTACAATTTACTTATGATTTTCGGGAAGAGTGAATATAAATAACTGTTCAGCAGTACTGCCCATTGGAATGGTGACGTCTGTCTACGCTGTTCTTATTTGCATTCCGGATTGGTAGTAACTAACCGCAGGAAGAGCTGGCTCCTCTCTATCATCATAACTTGTAATACGTAATAATACTTTCTTTGGAACGTAACCTGAAATTGCACTCTCAAAAAAATCTTGCAGTATTTGCTACTGGGATTAATCTTATTAAGATAAGATTACCTAAGATAAGATTACCCCTAATTCGGATTAATCTTATCCCAGTAGAGATAAGATTAATCCCGGTAGGAAATACTGCATCCTTATTCGGAGAAATTTTTACAGTGTAGTACCGCTGACTTACCGACGAAAGGGGGACATGCTACTTGTCTTTAGGCTACTGCATTCTAAGGTTGTGTTCAATGGAAGTTATTATTGGTTATGATGAAAATAGGAGGAGCCGGCTGTGATTGTCCTAGTTATTGGGATCCCAAAACGTAAGTGGAGGGATACCTATGACATCGCAAAAGTTGTCCGTCCGTCCGTCTGTAAGCACGATAACTCTCGAAGGGAACGAGATATTTTGATGAAACTTGGTGTGAGGATTCGTTGGGTCGTCGGACCAGTCAAGTTCGTAGATGGGCTTTGTAGCTCTACATTTAGGGGTGGGGGAGGGGATTCAAATTAAGGGACAAACAAAATATTTTGAAACAGCTAATGTGATAGTCGATTATGGGGTAAGAAGACATGCTGAACACGATGGTGAAAACCATTTTGTCATCGGACAAGTAGTTCGCCCGGAATCCGGCCAAAACCGGAAAGTTTGTTGAAAGTAAAAGTTTTATTTGAAGTTGATTAGATGTTCGATTTAGGGGTAGGAAGACATGCTGAAGACGATGGTGAAAATTATTTTCTCGGCGGACAAGTATTTCGCCCGGAATCCGGCCCAAACCGGAAAGTTTGTTGAAAGTAAAAGTTTTATTTGAAATTGATTAGATGTTCGATTTAGGGGTAGGAAGACATGCTAAAGACGATGGTGAAAACTATTTTCTCGACGGACAAGTATTTCGCCCGGAATCCGGCCCAAACCGGAAAGTTTGTTGAAGGTAAAAGTTTTATTTGAAGTTGATTAGATGTTCGATTTAGGGGTAGGAAGACATGCTGAAGACGATGGGGAAAATTATTTTCTCGACGGATAAGTATTTCGCCCGGAATCCGGCCCAAGCCGGAAAGTTTGTTGAAAGTAAAAGTTTTATGTGAAGTTGATTAGATGTTCGATTTAGAGGTAGGAAGACATGCTGAAGACGATGGTGAAAACTATTTTCTCGACGGACAAGTATTTCGACCGGAATCCGGCCCAAACCGGAAAGTTTGTCAAAATAAAAAGTTTTATTTGGAGTTGATTAGATGTTCGATTTAGGGCAAGAAGACATGCTGAACACTTATGTGAAAACAATTTTCTACCCGGACATGTTTTTCGTCCGGAATCCGGCCAAAACCGGAAATCTGTTGGAAGTCAAAGTTTTATTTCTAGTTGATTAGATAAGGGATTTAGGGGTAAGAAGAGATGCTAAGTCCCTGTATGACAATCATATTTTACCCGGACATATAGTTCGACCGGAATCCGGCTGGAATGGGAAAATTTGTTATAATCTAAATTTCTATTTGAAGTTGATTAGATGTTCATTACTGGGGAAAAAAGATACCCTGATTTCTTCTTTGAGCTTTCTTTTTTCGCCGGACAAGTAGTTCTGGAGTTCGGCCGGAACCGGGAAATTGGCAGAAGTGGCAGGAAGTTTTCGTCAAAACAGATATGACTTACAGGGGTAAACACGCATGCTGAATCCAAATCTGAACTTGGTTTTCTCAGGTGATTAGCTATTTGGCCTTAATCTGTTTCTGAATTTTAAATGTAAAAATGTTCAAGGAGTCTGGCGAAGACTGGATCTGGCTAAGACAAGACCCAGTTGTCTGGATCAGATAGTGAATTTTTGGGATCCCATCGAAACCTTTGGTCTTGTTATTCTCTCGTAGCTAGATAATGCTGACAGGCAGGGGCGTCACGTATTGGGAGGAGGAAGGGGGGACGCCCTCCCCTCAAAGTTACCGGCCATTCGCTAAAAAATAACCGGGTCGGTGCGAAGCGCCGCAATTTTTCGTAAAAACAGCCGTTTTTTGTAAAAGCCGATTTTTTTTGGAACAGTAAATTTTTCGTAAAAACAGTGGGTTTTCGTAAAAATAGTAGTCTTTTTTTAAATAGTCGTTTTTTCGGAAAATCAGTCGGTTTTTCGTCAAAACAGTCGTTTTCGTGGCACTTGAGCTTACTCAAGTGCCATATAGTGATCGTAATGTCTGTCGGTCTATCCACATTTTGTTAGTTTGAGCACTTCCACATGACCTAGGACGATAAAACTAGGCACGCATGTCAGGGAATCAACCGGGCTAACTTGGAAATAATCACTTCCCCGATCCGACCATCAATGGGGGAGTGGAAAGATGGAGAATCTGGAAATTAGTAACATTCATAACTTTGGAACGGATAATCGGGCGTGCATTAAACTTGACAGGTATCAAGAACAAGTGTCTTGGATGTCCATTGTCAAATTCGGATCGGATCCGATAACTGGGGGGCGGGGGCTGGAGGGGGACACCCGAAATCTCTTGAAACGCTTTTTCTAGTTTTTGTCAAACCCCTACCCCTTTCTTCACACTAGTATAGCACTGCGCCTGGACGAGTCATTCTTTGCTTAAACTCGTTCGGAGAGAGCTAGAGCAATCGAAGGTCGAAGGGGTTGGTATAATATGTTGTTGAACCTTAGTAGGGGTTGATATAGATTAGGGGATGCTAGGATGACAAAACTTGGCAGGCATATCAGGGACCCGACCAAACCAACCTGGAAATAATCAGTTTCCCGATCCGACCATCTGGTGGGGGGGGGGGGGTCCATAAAATTGAGCGGTGTGTAACTTTCGAACGGGTGATCGGATTGAAATGAAACTTAATACCTGAATAAATGGCATATCTCTGATGTTCCGTTTGAAGTCGGAACTGGATTCGACAGCTATGGAGGAGTTGGGGGGGGGGACAGGAAATCCCGAGAAACGGTTAGAATGGAGGGATCGCAGTGAAACTTGCTGGGAATAACAAGCATCTGCTCCAGATAAATCGTTTACACATTTGAACTGGATCCGGACACTTTGGGGGAGGGGGGTGGAGGGGTGTTTCTCGGAATTCCGGTGATGGCGGTTCTGGGGATTTTCACGACGAAACTTGGGAGGCGTATCAGGGACCCTATCAAACTGACTTGTAAATAAAAATTTACTCGATCCGATAGTCGTGGGGGGGGGGGGGGTAGAGGAAGGGGGAATCCGGAATATTGAGTCGTGCGTAACTTTGGAACGGGTGATCGGATTTGAGTGAAATTTTGTGATTGAACCGAGGACATGTCTTGGGTGATCTGTTTCATGTTGGACCGGATCCGACAACAACTGGGGGGGGGGGGGGGGGGGGGAATACGTGACCGGCTTAGACTGGAGAGATCGGGATGGAATTTTGTGAGAATAAGTAACAGATGCTCCGGATAAATCATTTACAGAACCGGATTGGCTCAGGCGACGGTGGGGGGAGTCCGGAATTCCGGTGATCGCTAGTAAAGGTACTTCCAGGTGTGCTAGGACGATGAAACTTGGCTGGAATATTAGAAGTTCGACAAGATTGGCTTAGAAATCGCCACTTTCCAAATCCGACCATTCCTTAAAGTACCATATATTCAAACAATGTTTAAAACGGAAATACGTCAGCTACGATTCTTCGTCAGCGATATTTCGGCCCTTCTTGGCAAGGGTCCTCGTCAGGCTTTGAATATATGTTTCAAAGTCAGCTCTCAAAGAGTATTTAAAGTGCCAATCGTGACCGCAAATTAAGAAAAATACTTTAAGCAAAATACGCATTTTCATGATCCCCATGAGCCCATTGCCACTTTTGCCTCAATGGTTTTGCTTACAAATGAGGTTCTGGCTCCCTTAAAGTGCGCATCTTCACCACAAGGTCAAAAAGTACTTTTTATCAAACGATACCTTCTAGCTACTAGCATGCGAAACCTTAGACGAAACAGAAGTCCGTCTCCTCGAAACGGAAATTACGCAGCAACAATCCAAAGAAGAAACGTACTTGATATAAATGTCGAAACCATATTGAAGACCATTGAGCCGCCCAACGAAGAAGAGGAGTTCTAGAAATGCCCTAAGTCTAACCATCAGAAGTAAATTTGCATTTTTTGTAGAGGAAGGAGCTAAATTTCTTATCATGCGGGACTGCTAGACGAAAATATAAAACAGAACTGTAACGATCGTAATTGATCTTGAGTCCTTGAGGCGCAACCTAAATGTCTCCCCTCCCTGCCTATTACAGATCAGGGGGCCCTTCCGAAAGCTGTTCCATAGGTCCTGCTCTCCTTGTGTAAGCCGACACCAGTGTTGCTAGATGCTTGACACAATATCGCGTAGCAAGAGAAGCAAAAATGGGCCTTCGGAGCTTTTTTGCTAATTTCCTTTTTGGGATGAAATTGGATTACCCCCCCCCCCCCTCGCAAATGTTGTTGGCCAGCCGGTAATAACAGAAAAAAAACTCGCCGAGAAGCTCCACAACTTTTTTATTTTGTTTTCTTAAAAACAGTGTTTAGTTTTGAAAAAGTCGATAAAACTAACCAGCCAGTCGTTAAAAATCTTGACCCCCCTCCCTTCCAATCCAAATTAGCTAGAAATACCTCCCGTTCTGTTGTGAGCAAATCAAGAGAACAGTCAGCGCCCAATTTGCGGCGAGATTTAGGAGAATGCGGAAAAATGGCGCAATGCGCACACCTGAAAAACTCGAAGCGCAGCAACTTCAGAGAAGCGCCCAAATTGCGCAAATGGTCACTATCTGGCAACACTGGCCAACAGTTCAACATCAATTTCTTTGTGGAAACAACCGTGGACAGCGATACACCCATGGGTTAAAAGCGGATGACGAGATGGACGCGCGCGCAACCTGGAAAAAAAGATAGGAGAGCCACTGAGACCTTGATCCGGGATCGAAATATCCATTATTGGGTAATACATTCTTATTGCTTGCAAGTGCAATATAAGGATTCTGAGTCGTTGACCCATTCATCAGTACGCAAGAGCCTTATTTTTGCAATAAGTTTATGAATTCTTCGCTGCTAGTTGAACAGTTCCGTCTCATCTCACGAATTTTATAATTCAGACAATTCGAGTAATTTTCAGCCCGAGCTGACTGCCAATCATGTTTGTTTCCTCTGTATGAATGAACTGAATCCTCTCTTTTCCATATTTAGGCCGTAAAATAAACTGATTACCGTTAGTTTCAGATTATGTATAACTTTATAATTAGAATATAGACGGGTTCTCTCGAGCTAGATTAACATAACCAAAAGGAAGATATGAAAGCTAGAAAAATCCGTCAACGACCTGAGCCAACGTGCCCCCCCCCCCCCCCCACAAGCGTTCACACCCAAATTATCACTCCCCCACACTTGACCTCTAACCTGATCATTCCACTCTAAACACTCACTGATTCAGACAAATTTTAGCGGAAAGCGTCAAAATTATTTCTGCATCACTGCGTGGGAACCAGGGGGACAAGCGGCTTTTTTGGTTAATTGTTTGAGAATAATTAGGGTGATTTCAATCAAGGTGGGAAAGCTAATGAGCTGGTAATTGTTGTGGCGCGTGTTTTGAAATGGTTAAAAGGTGTTCCGGGGTAAAAATGTGTCGGCCTTTCGTTTTAGCGGAAGTAAATAGTGATGGTGAGCAGGAAGAGATGTGATTAACTCTAAACTGGAAGGCTTGGTAACATATTTCATGCATGCATAACTAAGTACAGGATAACTGATCGATAAACGGAAAAAGCGAGTTCAAATAGAATAACATTTGTGAACTGGAATTGTTCGTAAAAGGAATCTCAGTTCCATGCCCTTATTCACAACAAAACCAAAGCCATATATACGCCTTCAGCAATAAAACAGCTAGAATATGTCTCAGCGATATTTTGGCCCTTCTTGGCAAGGGTCCTCTTCAGGTTGTACCTGTAAGAAAGGACCTGCAACCCACGCAACCAAAGTTAATGAAAATGCGGAAAAACCTGTACAGAATCTGATCCAGGAATTAATTGTGGGGTGGGGGGGGGGGGGTATTTCTCTTCTTCTGGTCACAAATCAGTCGTTTCCACAACCTAAAAAGGACCCTTGCTAAGAAGGGCCAAAATATAGCACTGTACATCCGCCCCCCCCCCCCTTCCCCATCAATAAGCAGAACGTCGGTTTTGCAGACGGCCCTTGCCATCCCTATATCACAGCCACCCCAATAGCTACCCCCAGACACAACTTATATACCAGGGCCCCATAAATGTCCTGTAAATCCTGTAATGACTCGCCATTCAGGGGGCTTGTCATTTCCTATGCTTCTATGTTGCTATGTTGCCCGAGCCTCACCTAGTTTCCGTTTGGGTCGAATCGGCGTTCTTGCTCAGATAGACAAAATTTGTTGGCACAAGTCAGGACTATTCTGCATGCCACTAGGTACCTAAGCTAGGACAAAAGATCCAAGATTACAGAGAAATATTCCTAGTTCAGCACAAAAGCTGCGAAAAATTTTGTCTATCTGGATAGTCGGGTATTTTATCCCCGCGGGTATTTTTCGAACTATCTGACGCTCGGCCAAGAGCGAATCAGAAATCTTTGCCACCTGAATGGCGAGTCATTACAGGAAATTTATGGGTCCCTGCTTATACTAAAATGAAAACCAGGGATATGTAGAAGACAGGGGTGCGCGCCCCTACATAGACACGACGCTACGTAGACGCGTTAATAAAATCAGACGCTACATGGACAAAATTCCCGACACTACAGACAAAAAAAGCAGACACTACGCGGACACGACGCTACGGAGACACGACGGTACATCGAACGACACTACGTAGACACGACAGTACATCGAACGATACTACGTAGACACGACGGTACGTCGAACGACACTACGTGGACACGTCACGACGAGGACAAAATACGACACTACGTCGAAAATCAAAAAGTGTCGGTACCTGTACCGTCGTGTCCATGTAGTGTCAGTACTTGTACCGTCGTGTCCATCTAGTGTCGGTCTTCGTTCCGTCGTGTCTCTGTAGTGACGTGTCCATGTACTGACGCTTTTTTCGTTTCCATGTACTGTCGTGTCTTCGTAGTATTATCCCGAAGACAGCACCACCTGATTTACCCCGCACCAGTTTCTGCGCATGCCAAACGATGACGTAATGAAATGGACCCGTCTGCCGACAGGACAAGACTACTCCCGCTAACAACGTTTCTCGCTGGGTGTTCCTTCATTCGAGCTCATTGTCCGAAAACCAGAAGCACTATAAAGTGTCTCATAAATATTTAAACACCTTTCAACAACTTGCCGCCTTTTCTATTTCACACTTCCGCCTCACGTGTTTATTTGAAATTTTGAAAAGTGCGCGCTTTCCGAACTACAGTACTGCCACTTGTCAAAGTTTTTATTTAGGGCAGACGGTCAAATGTCGAAATTTAGATTGGTATGAACCAGGATCTGTTGGGAATGTCGGTGAATTTTTCGATGACGTGATGGGATGCAAATCGTCCAATATTACAATAATGCATGCTGATAATAGAGAACACGCTGCAGATAATTAATCCTGGAGGAATTTCTGTAAGGAGGTAAAAAATGTGATATTTAAAATAAAAGAAGGGACCAGACTCGGGTCGAGATGGTGTTGGATAGGCTTGTCTAGTTGTGTTGTGAGAGCAACACTACGGTTGTGCCCTTCAGCCAAGTGCCATTGTAGCGATCGCAATTTTTGTCCGTCCGTCGGTCTGTCGGTCCGAGTTTTACTAGTTCGGGCACTTCCACATAAGCTAAGAATATGGAATGGACCTGAGGCCAAATACGTCGAAAATGGATTCGAGAATCCCCCAAATGACTTCGAGGAATCGGTGTCTGTATTCGAGAGTTAATGAAAAGTCTTCGAGATTTTTCTTTAGTCATTGAGAAACTACAAAAAGTATTAGAGAAAAGATAAAATGTATTCGAGAAATTTAAAATATTTGACATTTCATTGAAATTAGGTACTCAACAATGACATAAATGTGTTCGAGAATGACAAAAATGTATTCGAATTTTTTTTTTTTTTAAATCAGTTCCGGCAAATTATGTTTTCGAGAACACGAGAAGTGTGTTGTATTCGAGAATTGGCAAAATGTATTCAAGAATCACAAAATGTATTCGAGATTACGAATTTTCTGAACAGTGCGTCCCCAACAGATTGACTTGAGAATAGTTTACCCGATCCAATGGGAAATATGGAATCTAGTTGCATGCACATCTTTCCGATGGGAAATCTGGAATCTAGTTGCATGCACATCTTTTGAACGGGTGATAGGACTTTGAAACTTGATGTTTGGAAATATCTCAGTTATCAGACGTCCCATTTTAAATCCGAACCGGATCCGGAGATATTGGGGGAGTCGGAGGGGGGAACCGGAAACCTTGGGAGACGCTTAGAGTTCAGGGATCAGGATGAACCTTGGTGGGAAGAACATGCACAAGTCCTAGATACGCCATTGATATAATCGAACCGGATTCGGCCACTGCGAGGGAGTTGGGGGGTGGTCCCGGATTTCTAGTGAGCTCGTGAGTTCGATACTTCCTGATCGGCTAGGACGATGAAACTTGGTAGGCGTGTCAGGGACCCGAACGGATTGACTTGAGGATCTGACGATCGTGGGGAGAGTGGAGGGATGGGGAACCCGGAACCTAGTGACATGAACAACTTTTGAACGGGTGATCGGATTTGAATGAAACTTGGGAAGTGGAAACAGCTATCATCTCAGAATTTCTATGTTTAGAATAGTTTTCTATTTTTTAATTTGATACTTGTGGGGGGAGTGGACGGGGGCACTGGAATTCTTGTGAAACGCTTAGAGTCGAGGGATTCGATGGAACTTGGTGGGGAGAACTAGCATTAGGCCTAGATACGTAACAGATCGTATCGGAGCTCTGTGGGGAAGTTGTAGGGGGTTTCCCGGAATTCCGGTGACCACCAGTTAGAATAGTTCCAGATGTGCTAAGACGATGAAACTTTGCAACCATATTAGTGACCCGACCTAATTAAGAGAACCCGACAAAATCCCCTAGGAAAACCTCCGTTCCAGGATCGGATCGTTTTTTTTTTGGGAGTGAGGGAAGGGGTAGTACGGACATTGACTTCCGCAATTTGGGAACGGGTAGTCCGATTCGAGGGAAACTTATTGGGTGATAGGGATCGATGACCTGGACATTCAAAAAATGTGTCCGAACCACATGAGCCATGGTTGCGGGAGTTAGAGAGTCCGGAAACTTTTGACATGTACACAAACGAAACGGGTAGACCGAATGGAATGCAAGTTGGACAGTATCGACTGTATGCGGCATAGATTTGTGATTTAGTGTACGGACCGGACTCGGCCACGGTACGAGGGGGGGGGGGGACTAGAACCGGAAATTTGCACATAGTCTATGCTCTAATTCCAGTCAGACTTGATGGACAGCATCTCTGACTTGATGTCAGAGATGCGACTTTTATGTTTTCAAGTCGTATTCGGCTACAGTAGGGGGAGTTGGACGGGGAGTCCCGGAAATTTTGTGGCTGGCATAAGGGTCACAGGAGTGGAGCGATGAAATGAAACTTGGAATGTAGAGAGCATATGCCCTAGACGACATAGTTTAGGGTCCAAACCGGATCTGGCAACGGTGGGGGGGGGGAGTTTTCAAAAAAATCGCAGATTTGAGGGAAGCTTGATCGGTGGGAAGAGAAGATGCTTTAATTGATCCAGTCTTGAGTCCGAACCCGACTCGGTCACTTTAGGGGGATGGAGGGACGGATATCGTGTGACACGTCTACAGGGATCAAACGAGTGGATTTATTGGGCTGAAATTTTGAAGTTAGAACAGAGATTTGCTCCAGATGATCCGAGGCGATGCCGAAATGGTCAGGCTTGAGCGAAACTACATCTCCATGAGCGGTAAATTATTTTTATGGATTTTTGTTTTTGTTTAAATTTTGAATTTTTTTTAATTTTAATGTTTTAATTTTTTTTAAGTTTTTGTCATTGTCCTCGGTGTTTAATCTGCCTTCGCCATTTTCATGTGCTGTTGTTTATTTTAGTCGTTCCGATGGATTAGAGTTTCGAATGGCATGTGTACTTTGTGACCTTCTCATCTACTTTCGTGTACCGCGTACTCGGAACAAGTGCCATATGAGCTTGTAGCTCTTGTTTTATTTTTTCAACCCCGATGGATAGCCTTTGATTGTGTGAAAGTTCCGAGGGTTTGTAACAAATGGTAATGAAAAGCAATGACGTAAGATTCGCAATGATTAGTAGAGTGACATCTATTGTATTTTGACTGAAAAGTTGCGGTTAGCTTTATAATACCAACTGGGTTAAAAAAGTAATGTTACAAGTTTTCATCCGTCACGACGTCTACGACTGGATAGGATAAAGTTCAACTGGCTGCAAAGTCAATTTAGTCCCTACTTCCGATATTCTTTTTTATTTCGCAGCAATCACAAATCGTGTTATCAGCTCAGAAAGAAAAAAAAATCTTGGAACACACCGTTTTGAAAACCTCGATGGATTGACAACTTCAGCATATAGGCTAACCGATAGCAAAGGAACAAAACCAAAGTGTTGCTGTTGCAACACTTTTAGTCGGCGAAACCGAACAAAGGTTGCTGCAACACTTCACGTTCACGTCGCCCAGGCAACGTAGATCTCGTTTTTGTATCGTAACGTCACTGAAGTAGGAGCCCTCAACAGTGGAAGTTGGAAAAGATGATACGCCGGAATATATAAAAAGAATGGCCAAATATGTAACTTAACCTCTTACACGGAGATGGGCGAATCCGACCATGAAAGGATTCGAATCCGAATCCGAATCCATGGCTAGGTACCAATCCGAATCCGAATCCACCATTTCATGCTGGGGATTTGAATCCGGATTCGAACCCGACCCTAACAAAAATCAAGTCATATACATGGAGATGGCTGTTGGCGGAGATAAAAAAGGTGGCTTGCCTAAGATCATTGTGTAAAATTTGGGAAACGGAAACTGGAAGGATGTAGACTAAAAGTTTGAGTGGATTCGTAAGGTTGCAGGTTTGGAATCCGAGTACAAATCCGAATCCAGCCTGACTAGCAGAAGATTCGAATCCGGATTCGAATCCAGCCAAAAGGACGAATCCTGGATTTGAATCAGGATTCGGATTTGCCCATCTCTGCTCTTACAGAAATGGCCAAATTTGTCATTATTCAGTAGCTATGTTACAGGCAGTTACAGCGTAAATATTCCTTCAGCCCAAGCTGACTGCGAATCATATTTGTTAGTGCAAAACGGATAAGTCAGCTGAATTTGGGGTGTTTCCCGCAAGTTCGTTTTTTCCAACTGGAGCGGCTTTGAGCCTGAAGAGGACCCTTGCCAAGAAGGGCCGAAATATAGCTCTTATAAAATTCAACTGACGTATCCGTTTGCACTATTAAAAAAAGTTACAGCATACTACGAAACGAGATCGAAAGAGCTTTTTGGGATCCCAAAACGTAAGTGGAGGGATACCTATGACATCGCAAAAGTTGTCCGTCCGTCCGTCTGTCCGTCCGTCTGTAAGCACGATAACTCTCGAAGGGAATGAGATATTTTAATGAAACTTGGTATGAGGATTGTTTGGGTCAAGGGTAAAGTCGAGTTCGTAGATGGGCTTTGTAGCCCTGGGGGAGGGGATTCAACTTAAGGGACAAACAAAATATTTTTAAACAGCTAATGTGATAGTTGATTATGGGGTAAGAAGACATGCTGAGCACGATGGTGAAAACCATTTTCTCGCTGGACGAGTAGTTCGTCCGGAATCCGGCAAAAACCGGAAAGTTGGTTTAAAGTAAAAGTTTCATTTGAAGTTTATTAAATATTTGATTTAGGGGTAAGAATACATGCTGAGCATGATGGTGAAAATCATTTTGTCGCCGGACAAGTAGTTCGTCCGGAATCCGGCCAAAACGGAAAATATGTTAAAAGTAAAAGCTTTATCTGAAGTTGATTAGATGATATGTTTAGGGGTAAGAAGAGACGCTGAGTCTGTATATAATGATCATTCTTTACCCGGACATATAATTAGTTCGGAATCCGGTTGTACCCGAATTTTTTTTAAGTCAAAATTTTATTTAAAGTTGATTAGATTTCTTTATAGGGATAAGGAGGCTTCGTTTCTGAATTTTTCATTTTTCGCTGGACTAGTAGTTCGCTCGGAATTCGGTCGAAACCGCAAATTTGGCAGTAGTAAAGCAGGAAGTTTCGGTCAATATCGTCAAAATAGATATGGCTTATACAGGTATAGATAGGTAGATAGAATATGTGAACTCGGTTTTCTCTGATGATAGCCTGGCGAAGACAAGACCGAATTGTCTGGATCAAATCTTAGATTTTTGGGATCCCATCGACACCTTTGGTCTTGTTTTCTACGACTTGGTTCCAAATTCTGGACCTTTTGCCGTAGCCTACTCCTCACCAGGGTTCGCCCCTTTCCAAAATACCTCTGAATCCGCCACCAATGTCCTTGCCAAGATATTGCCCTGGATCTAGCGACAAAAGTCCCGGATTGCCTCACTATACAGAAGTGGTCAAGTGGTTTGTCGACCCAAGCAATAAGCAATTACTTATGTCTCCAACATATGACTCATAAGACCCACTCTGGCCACTTCAATAGTTCTATGCTCATAAAATAGTGAAAGATTTGTCATCTTTCAGGCAGAGCCGGGCGAATCTGAATCCGGATTCGAATCCGGGATTCGTCCTTCTGGCCAGATTCGAATCCGGATTCGAATCTTCTGCTTGTCAGGCTGGATTCGGACTCGGATTCCAAACCCTCAATCTTACGAATCCGCTCATATTTCTGGTCTACATCCTTCCAGTTCCAGTTTTGCCAATTTTTACACAGTGTTTTAGCCAAATAAACTTTTTGGTCTCCACCACCAACCATCCTCAGCAATCTATCCCATTATCTGATTCGTTAGATATCAGTGTTTTTGTCACCTTTGACTATTAATTTATAACCTATGTTCATGAATTGATTTTTGTTAAGGTCGGATTCGAATCCGGATTCGAATCCTCAGCATAGAATGGTGGATTCGGAATCGGATCCGTACTTAGCCCTGGATTTGGATACGAATCCTTCCATGATCGAATTCTGCTTTGCTCTGCTTTGAGGGTACGGTTCACTTAGTAAGTAAGTAAGTAATTTATTTATAACCCGCCGTTTTCAGAAAGCGGAGTAAATGAAGAAAGTAAATAAAACACATAAACATACACAAAAAGACACTTAATTTCAATCGTCGGCCAGGAAGCAGTGTAGAAGGTCGTGCGCTGGTTGGGTTCTGTTGTCAATGATTTTTTATAGCGACGAAGAAACATCCAAAAGGGTAACACTTGCATCTTGAATTTTGAACTTAACTTACTGTTAATATACTTTTCTTTTACAGTTAGTTGCCCACTTCTCGATTATTACAACCCTTTGCTCACCACATGTCGCAAGGTTACCTCCCCAACAGCTGGACGATATTTGATATCGATAATGATATGTGAATATATCGGATCAAATACTGATATCGGAAATAGAAACTGAAATACCAATACTGAAAAGATATTTGTACATTTCCGAATAGTCGCAAATAATAACGACAATTTTCTCTCCTAAATTTGAGCGACGGGAGACGGATATGAGAACAAAAAATGGTCCGAAATATTATCGAAGTTAAAATATCGATATATCGAAAAATCCAAATATCACTCAACACTGCCTCCCCTAACCTCCATCTCTTCATTGCGACACTTGCCGAAACTGATCTGAGTCTGTGATCCGACTCTGTTGGCAGTGTTATGACAGTATGGCGACGCTCCAAACGGGTCAACAAACAATTTCGTCCATAATGCCGGTCCATTGTGTGTTTAATTGATTCAATGATGTGTTTGCAGTGCTTCTGACTCCTCTGGCGAAGTAGTTATCAGGTTTCACTTTGGGTGGCTTCGACGCCAGAGGGGGGCGGGTCAGGGGTCTGACCTGGAAGGGCATACGACTACGAAGAGGTTACCGCACAGCAAGGCCGTATCCAGGGGGGTTGAACCCCTCCCCCGAAACGTACAAAAATAACAATTTTTATAGGCTTTTCCCTCTGATCTATGTGTTTTTGTACTTTTTTGTCCGACCAGCAGGCAAACCCCCCCCCCCCCCCCCCCCCCGAAATAAATTCCTGGATACGGGCCTGCCTCACAGGAAGGTGCGTCCTTCTGGGTCCTTATGATTTTCGGGGAGTCGGGAATACCCTTGATGACTATCTTTCCTTGCCGACGCCAAATCTCCGGCCTTTCCGGGTTTCTAGTGGAAGAAAGGCAGAAGTGGTGACAAAGCTGCGCCCGAAGATCGCAGTGATTGATTGACACGGGATTTGAGTCCTTGAGTTTAAGTCGTACGGACACACTTACTTCTTCTGATTTGGAAGATGATGGAATGGATTGCACTGATTGGAATTCATTCAATCGAGCAGCGAAGGGGTGGCAGGGGTGTTACTAGCCAAAATATTGGGGGGGGGGGCAAGGTATTTACTGACTGTTTGTTTTTGCAGAAAAAACAACTATTTATAAGAAAAATACTGTTTGGACGAAAAATCGACTGATTTGAAGAAAAATCGACTGTTTTTAATACAAAATCGAATGTTTTTTTTTTAAAGAAAATCGACGGTTTTTAATAAGAAATTGACTAATAAGAAATCGACTATGATGAGGAAAAAACCATTGTACTGAAAAAAAACATTGTTTTGAAAATACAATCGACTGTTCCCAAGAAATTTAACTGTACTGAGCAGGCTAGCCTCATTCATGGAAGATACTCATGGTGCAATCCCACTTTCCAAGGAGTCTTATCCAGGAAGAAAGATTGATTAATCAAAAATCACTGCAGGGCCAAACACCCCCCCCCCCCTCCGGAAACAGATACGACGAATACTCTATATGAAGTTCAAAACCAGCCACTGATCCTCAGGAAGAACAAGAAATCGTCTCCAAGGGCAAGGAAAGAGGAACCCTTGCCAAGAAGGGCCGAAATATAGCTCGAATAAAATGTAGCTGACGTATCCGTTTTGCACCGTCAAATATGATTCGCAGTCAGCTTCGGCCGTAGGAACATCTAACTCATATACTATGTCAACCAATCACAGCGATCGCTGGGAAGAGCTGTGGTGCTGCTTCCGGCTCTTCTGCTAGGCACATGGCGATTTTGCATCGGCAAGGAGAGTTAGTCATCAAGAGTATTAAGAACCCCACCGACCTCGAAATAGTAGTTCTACATACGGCCTTGACCGTTTCGGCAAAAACTGCATGCCTTGCATAACATTTTCATTCCCGTCAAGTAGCGCCTCCAAATCTCTTCGAGAATCGGCACTTGGAACGGAAAAATGGTCCCGATTACTCCACAAAAAGTGCCCAAGGAAATTATTCCGGCTAACTCCAGAAACTCTCCAACTTAGAAATCCGGGCTCAGTAGATCGTCCCAAATTGCTTCTTGCCCCTGAAAAGGTCCCTAACGAGTCCATTGTCCCTGTGTCCAATTGGTTGGAATAAGAACGACTCGAAGTGGGAATACTCAATGTGGGAAAACTACAAAGTTTGCCCGACGATTTGGTGAACGGTGGTGGCAGGAGCAAGCGCTTGGACTTACCAAGAACCGATAATCAGAGAGCTTCTTTCTTAAGCCTATGCGGTGTCCCCCGACCATAGGGCGATACTCCTGACGACCAACTCTTCGTGCTAAGGAAGAATCGCCATGTACCTAGCAAAGAACCAAACGTCACCACAACGTTGATTGGTTTACATAGGATATGAGTAAATTTTAGAGCTTGGTCACACTTGGCTCATGTCCTGTCTTTTTGTTTTGCAAAAGTAGAAAAAAGAAAAAGAACAAGATCCAAATAATTCTGAATATTGTCGTTTAAATTCGGGAGGTCAATTAGAGCAAAACAGCGTATATAATTATGTTACAGGAACCCTAATTGACCCCTAATTGCAGTCTGATCATTATCCTAAAGCTCACACAAAGCCCATCGAATCTCACGTCCCCTAGGGATTTTCAGTTATTTGTCGAATAGGCGGCAGTTTGAGCCCAATGTGACCAGGCTCTTAAAGATTTATGTGGGTGACGTTTCTTGTTCTTCCCTAGAATAACCGGCATGTTTCGTACTTAAGTCACATAGAGGGTTTTGGTGACCTGACAAGCTTTGCTAGTTTATGCGATGTCTGTTTTTCCGACTTTTACTAAAACTCGGTTCGACTCCCAGAGCTGTTTTTGAGCCCCGCTAATTTTGGAAAACGATGTGGAAAGTGAACCCACTACGTGAGTGCAAAGTTATTTCGGGAAGTCGGCGAGAAGTTGTAAAGGCGCAACGGCTTTCTGTTCGTTCATGCGCGGCGGATACTCTATATGACCAAGTCCAAAAGACGCCAGCGATCCTCACGAAGAAGGAGTAAGCGTTTCCCTACGACTCAAACTCAACGACTCAAATCATGTGTCAATCAATCACCCCGATCTTTGGCAGCAGCTGTGACACCACTTCTGCCTTTCGTCCGCTAGCTACCAGGAGAGGCAGGAGATTTTGCATCGGCGAAGAGAGACAGCCATCAAGAGTATTTTCGCATCACATTTAGGAAAGTGAGTCCGTGAGAACAAAAGAGTGGCTCTTATGTCCCGGCCTTATAGCAAAATAAATTACAGAAATAAAAAATAGCATTTTCCCCCCTGTCAGGGATCGTTACTAGCCATTTCTATTCGTGATTTTGGTTTCATCCGTCACGACAGGAAAGGATGAAGTTTAACTGACTGGAGAGTCGATATTCTTAAATCCCATCTCCCATCTCCCATTTTTTTTTTTTTTTTTCAACATTGAGCGATAGCCCTTGATCATGCGAATCCTTCAAAAATCCCTGAGCAGGCACTTAAGGCCACCCAACTGCATTATGATAAGCAGGCATAGGAAACGCTGGGGAAACGCTGTGCTGATTTGAGGTAAAGAAATTCCAGGTACAGCATTGCCGGTCGAAAATTGTGGTATCACAGCACAGCTGTGGTTTTGCTGAGCAACTTTACAACACTGTCACAATTCCATGCCGTCCAATCAGAGATCTGGATCGTATATTAGTATCAACCTTCACAATCGCCATAAACATGCGTGAAGAATGAAGATTGAGACCGGGCTGGTGTTGACTAAACTTTAGCCGATTATTGATGGCTCGTGATGTCACAGGAAAATGCAATGTTTTCCATTTACTAACGGAACTGATTGTCCCTAGAACGGTTTATAAGTGTAAACGCATCGAGCGACTTGCGGGCCGCTCGGCCCTGTATATATAGATACAAAAATATTTTCTGCAACATTCCTATTTCTTTCATGACGTCACGAAAACACGTCCCGGGACGAAGATAATAAGCTATGGTTTAGTTTCCACCTCTTCGCAAAGCTTTCGCTTACAGAGCTGACAGGGGAAAGGGAGAATTCGAGCAGAAATACGTTTTCGGGGAATGGCAAAAAATTTAAAGCACAACTCTTACCAGAAATGATCTTTCCATGATGAAATGTCTCAAAAATGTCGTGTTTCGAAAATACCATTACCTTCCACGTGAATTAGCGAGTTTCTTGTTAGCGCTTGTCGACTCAATCCAGCCGCTCTCTTTGACATGGCGGCTGGACGCAAAATATTTGAAAAGCGAATGCGCCGTGGTTAAAACTGGGAACACCAAGCGAAACAAAAGAAGTCAAAAACAGAAGATATGCCTGATGATCTACTATGTCTTCCAAAATGGGAAAAATACTCAAGAGCTTGTTATTACTTATGTGTGAAAGAGCAGTCGGCAGTCCTGTAAGTTTCGGCAAATTTGCGGTACATGACTAGCAAAATTAAAAAGCGCTAAGAAGTGCTAAGGAATGTAAGGATAACACAAAATGCAGAGTAACCAAGAGGTGTTTTTTAGGGGGGGGGGGGTAGGAACTAGAGCAGGAAAACAATAGAGTGCTTTAGAATAATACAATCATTGCCTTATTTTCAGTCTTAGATGGAATACTGACGGTTTAAAGGACCTGTCTTACCTATTATGATAACGCAACCTACTTTCGTAACCACTCCATGTATTTCTAAATCCGGAGACACCAATTTCGTATGGAATATTCTAACCCCTCTAACAAGTCCACGCTTATTTTCTCACTTGTCATGTTTTGCTACTTTCGATGTGTATCACGCCGTAAACGTTTCAATGGTTGTCTGGGAGAAGTTTTTCTATCAGAAAAACCTGCCATGTAAATTGTTTCCCTGTTTTCGCTGTAAGTCAACGGGTCTCGGAAAAGGCTTAAAACAGCCAAAACTGTGGGTTATTTGTTGAAAGCAAAGCCTAGTTTTAAAGTATTCAAATATTTTAAAATACTGTAAGTTGAAGAGTAAATAATGCGAGGGTCCTTTAAGAGTTTAGTCGGGAGAATTCTGGTATTCGGGACATCTTGAACAGCCCCACCTAGGTCGCCAGTTCATACCAAGAGCTGGTACGAAGACCGTGGGATCATCTACTAGATGATCCCACCGTCCACTAGATGATCTAGTGCGATCTGGAAGCACCCATACGGGCAAGCTTAAAGTAGCTTAAAATCCTAACAAGAAAATCAGATAAATAGTTAGTATTATTTATTTCTTTTGATAATTTATTTGTATGGGTTTTAAGTCATTTCTCCCCAAGAATCAGCAAAATTTTCAATAAGAAATGCATACCAGCTAAGCTATTGTTTGATTCACTGAATAACTAGAGGAATCGTCGGTTGAATATTGTGTCTGTTATTTACGGACAGTGTTGCTACTTTTCTCTGACGGAAACTGTGACTTTCGGCCGCAAAAACCTGTTAAATTCCAGCCCACACGAAACTGGATCTTTTTTACCAACTTACCATCTTTATAATTATCTGCTTCAACGTTTTTGCTTTCATTTTCGTATTACTGATCTTATTACGTTACTGGCGAAAATGTTTGAGGGGGGGAGGGCAAGGTATTTACCAACTGGCTGGTCATTTTTACCTGGTCATTTTATTATTGAGACAAAACGACTGTGTTGACGAAAAATCGGCTGATTTTAAGAAAACTACTATTTTTAAGAAAAGATCGACAATTTTTACGAGAAAACGACTGATTTAAAAAAAAAATCGACTGTTTCCAAGAAAAAAATCAACTGTTTTTACGAAAAATCGCGGCGCTTCGTACAGACTTGGCTATTTTTTACCAAGTGGCCGACAACATTCGGAGGGGGGCATCACCCCTCCCCCCCCCTAGTTGTGAACATTCTGCAACCAATGGCAACAGTGTTTGCGGAAAATTTTGGCTGGTGTTCAAAGTTTTCGGAACGAACAGGTACATTGGTGTTTACAATAATTATTGTGTCGACTGGTTATTATGTCTCCGTTTTTTCTCTCCAAATGGATTCACTCCTTAAAACAACGAATATATATTTATTAAGATCGAGTAATTTAAACAGCAAATTTACGGAACACCAAAAAATCAACGAATTATTTAGTACAGTTTTTGTCGGAACTAATTTGGTTATTAACACTGGTATGGTAAGCCGCCAAGCTGGCGAAGTAGGGGTGGTAGAGGTACTGCGCCGCCGGCAGGCTAAGCGGAACTGACATGCCCCGGAGCTGCTCCTCTCTTGGCATCAAACGCAAGGTCACGTGACGTTGTGCTTGTGAATGAACCAATCCGAACGCCGGGTTGAAGAAGGGAGTGTTCTGATTGGTCAAGTGTGAGTAGGGGTGAGACTGTTGAATTTGTCGTCGTTTTGTTTTGTATCGTCGGTTTTGAAACCAGATCTTGACCTGGAAGGAAGATGACCTTTGAAAACAGCGCTAGAGCTAAGTGTGGATCAGAGCAAAATAACACTATGGAGTAGTACCAAGACTTATAATTTCCATGCTTTGCAAACGAACCATTTTCGTTGCGCCGCCCACTACTCTTGTGGCATTTAAAGCGAGACAAACTTGCGGGCTTAGACATTTTTCAGTAAAGCTAAGGTCTGCACACACCAAGGAAACATTGGAGTCAGTATCATGTTTTTGCTATGTTCAGAATACGAAGTTATCGGAGCCAGCGCTGGTGGACGGCTGAATGAGTGTCAGTAGGGACGTTCTCTATCGCTAGTGGTGCTAGTGTCGCTGCTATTCGAGTGTGTGTCGCTTCTTTCAAGTTTTGGCACTCCTCCTTAGTGTTATTTTTCTCTGCACTAGAGAGTAGCACCAAGACTTGAAACAATTGTCACACCCCTCGAATAGCATGGACACTAGCACCACTACCTATACAGAACGTCCCTACTGAAACTCAATCAGTCTTTCACCAGCGCTGGCTCCGATAACTTTATATTCTGAATGTAGCAAAAAATAATACAGCCTCCATTGTTTCCTTGGTTTGTGCAGACCGCACTATTACTTTACTAGAAATTTCTGAACCCGAAAGTTTGGCTCGCTTTAAATGCCGCAAGCGTAGTGGGTGGCGCTATGAGTATGGCCCGCTTGCAAAGCATCGAAAGCATAGTTACTGGCGCTACTCTCTAGTGTTATTTTGCTCTGGTGTGGACACGGAAAAGGAACTGCGCCCAGAGGTTACCACATGTCGCACGATAGTGTGAATTGTTACGCTTTTCCTACGCTGGACATAAAATTCAACCTATTTCAGAAAACGTTCAGATGTGTCATTTTCTAGCAGTGATTGCGACCAAAAGTGACTATTTCCCGTTTTTTCCAGGACATTGTCATTGTTGCAGCATCGATTGTGACCAAAAGTGACCATTTCAGATTTTTCATGAAACCAAAATTTCACTCCCAATTCACTCTCTGTTTTCGACCACAAGTGACTCTCTAAATTTGTTCGATGTGGCAACCCCGGCTGCGCCACGAAAGCTTACAGGTCGTCTGCGGCTAAAATGATGAGTTGCGCAGTGCGCCACTCCGCTTAGGGTGCGAACCATGGAATCTTCGCCGACAACATTCTTTAATTAATCTCCGGAGAATCAATCCCTTGATGTTGTGACTTACATTGGAATCTCCTATTGTTCAGTGAAACGTAGTTTTCAGTCAACTGTAGTAAGAAATATTGAACTAAAAATCCGCAAGACGTTTGGAGCTTTAATCCATCTGAGTGGTAAGCTTGGACGTGATATTCTTGCCCCTATATACCAGTCAACTGTTTTACCAAATAGTCATTCTTCCAGCGGTGGTGGTGAATGGTTTTAATCGCGGTATGATTACTAGTGTCCGTGTGTGCTATTTTAAATATTGTAAATTTTTGCTTGGTTACCCTTTATTTTCTAGAAATAAACCTCTAATTAATTCCCTTTCAGTTAAAGATCCTGCCCTGGCAATTCAGCAGAAATTTATAATTTTGTAGCTAAAGCTAATAATATTCTGACAAAAAAAGCTAATAGTTAAGTAAGTACAGTGCTTTGTTTAATGTACGACAATTGTTATTTATTGTTATGAAGGTTATTTGTAACACTGTGTTTTAAATTTATTTTAGTACTCCTCATTATATATTCTTTGAGCGAAATAAATAAATAAATAATAATTTCGAATTTTATGTCTGTCTATCGGGGATTGTTCGTCTATAAGGGGGCATAAGTTCTCATTTCAGTGTCTCCTACTAAATTTCTGTTTCTCCATTCAGTCCAGCGGCGAACTTCTGCTTAGATAAACTAGGCAGCTGCCTAGGGGCCCAAATTCGGGGTTGGCGGCCGAAGTGGTAAATGTAAAACTTCCGAGTGTGTGTGTATGTGTAAAAAAGTTGAACTAGTACGTCAAAGTAGGTTAATTATATAATTACGATTTTATTTTATTGACTGCCTAAGGACACCTGGATCTCTATGTCCGGTCCTTCCGCTTTGTATTATATACATTGTACGTCATTGCTTTGACATTTGTTGCGTCACGACGATCCTCTGCTAACTATACTCTGTTGAGCTCTGTTCACACTCTGTGTAGTGTGATGAAGACAAGATCCAGATGGTCTGCAGCGAGAATTCTCGGCTAAATGAGGAAGGTGAGATAAGATAGGATAAGATTTACTTCCGTAAAAGCACAAATGGCCATGGAAACGACAAAACATCACCGAAACGAACCCTAACTTCAACACAGAACTAACTCCAAAAAACTTTCACTGTGGATCATGCCACCTTAAGGAATCTTCCCAAATTTCTAACATCATTAAAACTTATACTTTTCAAAATCTGTTTAAACCTTTCCTCCCCCACACCAATTTCCTTCCTCAAATCTCTCAACTCCTAACATTCCCCCTTTAAAGGGAAGATACATTCATCAATTTTCCGCGCATCGGACAGCGGTAAGTACGACATAGCACTCTAGCGTTACCCAAATAATTTCTTCCTGAAAAACAATCTGCCCTCAGGCTAATATTCTTACCTGAGTTTCTGTCAGCTTTAAAAGCTGAGCAAGGTCTGCTCGTTCAGGTCCTGAGAGGTATTTCTGCATACTGAATCGTCGTTCGAGTTCGAACACTTGCGCATGGGAAAACGCAGCTCTTGACCTCTTTTTTCGGACTTGTGTGCAAGAATCTTCTGGAACGGAAGACACACTGTTACGTCGGGAAGTCTGTTAAAGTTTAACTGAAAAGCCAGTTTATTTTCATACTTTGGAGTTGGTTTGAACCAATCGATATTTTTTTTAACCAATCCATGTTTTATTTTCTCCGGTTCAAACCCTGAAATAGGAATATATGAATATATAATCTGAGTGCAAAATATTGTGTTAAAAGTGTTTAGTGTATTAGCTTGGGAAAATCTTGAATAACTGAATTCTTAAACAATTTTTTTTAATAACTGAATTATTTTGACTCTGATTAGGGAATTTTATTTTGTTTCACCCTGGACGTTCAGAACATGCACATCCGGCTGGCCCAGCACTATGACGACGTCGTTCTAGTGCCCATCACTTATTTACCTAAATAATCTTGAAGACCCGATGAACATTTGTTATTCAGTTGCTCGGCTATTCATACAACCTATTTTTTTTTTTTTTATCGAATTAGCATTTTTTATGCTTTAAGTATTTAGTTACACAACGGTAACCGATTGCCTAAGATTTAATCTGTTAAGGAGCATATGCAATAGCTGTTTTTTTTTTCAGAAGTGATCTAAACAATCCGAAACATTTCCTGGGCATCGCTTGATCAGCGATTGAAGTGCACGCTTTTTTTTAAATTCAAACTCTCCCGAGCCAGGCCAGCGGTGAATATTCTGAACGTCACTACTACAGCCCAAGATGGAAAATAATAAAATGTATTTGTTTATTCATTTATTTCCCTCGGAACTGAGGAGTGCCAAATAATGTATAAAACAGAACTATGCCTAAACAATCTGGTCCAATCAATGACACATAAATACTATAAAAAATACACACGATTTCGACAACTAAATTACAATTATCTACGCACTATATCATTACTCAAGCTTTTCTATAAAAGTTATATAATCCCTTGACAGAGTCAAAGTAGTTCAAATCAGTAATTTGTATTCAAATCCAAGATATAACAAGACCAACGCTTTCGACGGGACTTATAAAATTTAATATTTGTCGGAATTTTCCATCCAGACAACCGGGTCTTGTAGATATCCGGTCTTCGCCAGACTCCTTAATTTTCACAGTTAATATTTAGGACTAACCAGTCACTTGAAAATAAGCATAAGTGATACCGTAGTGATGTTTTACTGACAAATTAAGGCCAAACGGCTGATCATCTGTCTCCTTATCACTTACCACCTTACCACATTCCTTACGACTCACAGAAAATCTAGCCTACTTCAGGTAAAACAACTTTTAATATTTTTTTTTCTGTTTTTGGCCGGATTCCGGGCCAACTATATGTCAGGGGAGGAAATGGTTTCATATACGGATTCAGCATGGTCTTCTTACCCACTACATCAAACCTCTAATCAAATTCTAATGAAACCTTTACTTCAACAAATTTTCCGGTTTCGGACAAGTTCCGGGCGAACTACTTGTCCGCAGAGAAAATAATTTTCGTATGTGGATACAGCATGTCCCCTAGCCCCTAAATCGACTATCTCTCTGGCTTTAAAAAAAAATATTTTGTCTGTCCCTTAATGAATGAATGAATGAATGAAATTTTATTTCCCATTTTTAAGACACAAGTCACAAATGGAGTATGAAAGAAAAGACAAGAAAAGAAAGAGAACAAAAAAAAGACAAGAAGACACAACATGTAACACATAAATTTTGATACTCTTATTTACACATGGGGCAACATAGCCCTATACAAAGTATGGCTAGCGTCAAGAGAACGAATAAAACCTTCAATTCGCTCAGATATTGCAATAAACGGATCGGTGACATTATACTAATGTGAACCCCTACCCCTAAATATAGGGCTATGAAACCCATCTACGAACTCAACTTTTGACATAAAGAATCCTTTGCTTTTGCTTTGCTTTATTTGTAAAAACGAAAAGAAATCAACAGACGAATCCCGGAACTGCCAACATGCCAAAGGCTCTAAACGGCCAGTTCCGGAACTCAAACTAATTAATACCTCTAAAGAAGACAAATTTCATCTCTACGAAAGTCACTTGTGAGTTGTGACAACCCTATCCGCGTCAGACGAGGAGAACAAAGAACAAGAAAACAAAACAAATAACACTAACTTTCAAGAATCAAGAAGATGTTTTTTCATCTTTTTCTGGAAAGCGCTCAAAGACACAACAAATTCCATCAAAATATCTCATTCCCTTCGAGAGCCATCGTGCTGACGGACAGACAGACCGACGGACAGCTTTTACGAAGTCATAGGTATCCCGTCACTACTAGTGCTATTCTCAAACGTACCTCATAGCGGAAGCGCGGTCTTTTATAATGACTGACATTAGTTTATATGTCTCTGTCCGTCCTGTTAGACCACCGGGGCAAATTAGAGACTCGCATTACATCTGACTGTGGTTTGTTTACCCTAAAGCTCTAATCCCACTTGAGTGCTGCACCTCAATGTCAAGTGGCTGAAGACAGGCGGACGCCAGGACAGCACTTTGTCTGTGGTAGTTTTCACCGGGACGTGGGTGGATAAATTGGGTAGTACCGACAAAAGACGTCTGATGGATGGTGAGTAGCCGCTTGCTCTTCAACTTAAACGAAAAAACAGCTAGCTGTCACTGATAGCGTTCCAGCGGCTTATTATTAGTCAAAGTTTAACTGAAAAGGGCAGAGATTGGACAGTCTTGTTACGCCTCACCTATTTACTTAAGGAGGCTTGAAGACCCGATGAAAATGTGTTACTTTGTTGCTCCCCTATCCACGAATAATCAATTTTGAAATAGTGGAATTTCCCTGTCAGATTTGCGGTACTACTTGTGCCGTATGCTTGACGAAAAAGATTTATGAAATTTTTTGGTTCAGTCACTAAGCAGTCTTCACCAAGCTTATCACCGCCCACTGAAAAGCCGCGTTTGTGTTCAGATTCAAATATTCCGCGTAATAGTAGAATTTGCGCTGTGGGGACAGCCGTAGACATTCTGAACCTCACTACTAGAGCAGATATTGGAAAAGAAAAAAATCTCTTAGCAGAATCTAAATAACTTTGTGTATTCAACTAAATGATACAAAAATAAGTTTGCTTTTCAGTTAAACTTTAAGGTCTATTCTTGTTACTGTTACGTAAATAAGCTCCTCCCACTTATTGTTTTCGTTCCACGACTGTTACGATCGTTACAATTTACTTATGATGGTCACGAGCTCAGAAGTGATAATAACCATCGGTTCTGCAGGAAATTCCGTAAGACTGATGACGTATGTTCGCGTTGTCATTATTTTCGTTCCAGAGAGCGTGATTAGTACCACAACACGTTACTCGCCCCTCCTCTTATTATCGTAACTTGTAATAACTTCACTGGAACCTTTCTCACCATCAGATCTTGAAATTGGCCAACTTCTAGTTCTGTAAATATTCTTTGAGCCCAAGCTGACTTTGAAACATGTATTCCAACAATGTTTTCAACGGATACGTCAGCCACGATTCTTCATCAGCGATATTTCGGCCCTTCTTGGCAAGGGTCCTCGTCAGGCCCGTGTCCCATTCTCACCATTTATTCAATAGTAAAATAGACCCAAAAGCTGATGAGTAGAAAATCTGCTTCCCGAGCAATTGAAGTTTTGCACTATCTTTAGAGTATAGAAACTGAAAGCTACTATTTGCTGTTCATTATCTTATAGATCCATATTTTACTATCTCTCTGTCACAACTGTTAATAATTGTAATTATTGTTGTTTTTATTACTGCTTTATTTCAGTCCATAAGACCGTATAAACAACAAACAAACATACACTAAAACAGACGCTGAACAAAAATACAAAAGAAATCTACCCCAGGAAAGAGACATCCAGGAGGATACCCTTCCGTTCGGGTAACGCATAGAAAATGGGTAGGGCAGCAAAAGCCACCAAATCATTATCACAATCTTTTAATCGGCAACATAGCAACATTAACTTTGCGGCGCAGCTCCTTCAGGGTAGCAAATGTTTTTTCAACCATTGCACCACTGACACTGCATCGCCCATATTTATTTATTTTATTTCAAATAAGGCCAACATGGCCAATATAACAAAATACACTCAACAAACAAAGAAATGTAGGTACCAGGTCACTTACGTGACTCCCGTCAAAAACCCCGCGTACAATTCACGAGTCCACGCAAGCCATACAGGCAGAGAAAGCCGCATCTGAGGCCCACAGAGAACCCTAAGAAGTGGGCTAGGAGATCTATGAGCGTGTTCCATCCTACTTACCGTAGTTACTACGCATGACGTCACGAATTCTGGCTTTTTTCCGTCAAGGCTGGAACGATTTTTCTATTTTCCAGCAGGATCTCACGCCAGGGGCGAATCCGACCAATCACGTTGCAGAGATGCGTAGTTACTACGCTTACTACGCTCCCGAGCATGGTAAGCAAATAGTAACTATTAGTTACTATTCCGACAAGGTTGGAACGGTCAGCGTAGTAACCTTTCGTGAGGATGAAACGGAAATAGTAACTAATAGTAACTATTGTTGGAAGGGTGGAACACGCTCTATATAGCCAATCTATATAGGCAAACGGAAAAGTTTCTGACAACTTGCAAAGCTGACAAAGAGGGAGCATGGGCAGATGAAACCAGGCCAAGAGCACAAATTAAACAACGGAGGATGAAACTAGCCCGCCTGGAGCGCCAAAACTGAATATGGAGAATTCTAAATAGCCCAGAGCTACCAAGCGGTTTAGTTCCTGTAAGCCTCCCAGTTAGCTCCACCTCATCAACGCCGCTTAATTAAGAAATTGCACGGATAAGTGTTTATTAAAAGCTCACAGACATTGAGGGTGCAGTACCAAGGCCGTATCCAGGGGGTGTTAGGAGGTTGAATCCCCCCCCCCGAAACATACAAAAATAATCATTTTTATAGGCTTTTCCCTCTGATATATGGGTTTTTTGTACTTTTTTGGCCGACCAGCAGGCAAACCCCCCCCCCCCCTCCCCCCGAAAAAAATTTCTGGATACGGGCCTGTGCAGTACCCTTCAACTTGGACACTGTACGCTTCTGTTTCCTTCTGAACTGGAAAGAGGCCCACTTCCAGTCGGGTCAGGAAAATCTGACAATCATCAGCTCTCATTTTCAGCGAAAAAAAACGCAGAGCACTGGATCTTAGCGGACCCTTCGCACTAGTTACTAATTGTTTTCCATGACACAGGTCTTGGTTCTTTCAAAGTGTTTTAGTTATGTAGTTAGTTTTTCTTTGTTTTGTCTTCAGAAAGTGTGTTGAATGCGTAGTTAGTATTTGATCAAGTATTTGATTTGCATAATATATTTGTTTACCATGGCCATTTGGGCTTTCCATGTACAATACACACATATATATCGTATTTGAATGTCTTAAAATCAAGATCTGCTTTTAACAGATTACCCACGGCTTTGGCTGTTTTTAGCCTTCGCAAGACCAACCGAGTTTTCTAGCGACTGAGCTTCTCGCAAGGTATAGTCGATAGCGTGATACGCATCAAAAGTAGCTAAATATAGAAAGTGTAGTGGTTTAGAGTATGTACCGTATGTACTTGGCGTCGGGAAGAAGGGGACTCAACAAGATAGGTAAGACTTCAACAAATAAATGAATTGACACGCCAGGAATTACGAACGATCGACGAATGGCAATAATAATACCGCATACATACAAGGGTCATTCAATTTCCATTGCACGGAATTTATCATATACCTTAGAAATGGTGTCGACACGCTGATTTTGGTTTCATCCGCCCCCCCCCCCCCCCCAAACATTGAAATTGTCAAAAAGTGGTATCATCCAATGTGGCCACTGGTAGCATAATTTTGAGATTCTCACAAGTTTTCGACTTCTTCGACAAAGCGAACCAGAATTCTGCGACCGGTAAGACTGTGAAGAAGTTAAAGTATATGATTATGAAGCTGATATCCGAGATTTCATGTTAATAACTGGTATAAAGGATCGAGTTTCGTAGGAGCCAGAAGATCGAAGGTTTTTGCGGCCAAATGTCACAAGTTTTGTCAGAGAAGTGTATCAATACTTCATGTATTAAAATAACTGTTGCTAAATATTCAGCTGGTAAATAGGGTTGTCAATATATCAAGTTTAATGAAAGTTGTGAGTTCAAGTTCAGTAAGGGTTAATGAAAATATTAATAGTTTCGGTAATTTGATACGTAAAATGGAAATAAATATCCGTGTTTTAGTGTATGTTGTCATTTTTAAAGGACGCCTGAATGAAGAGTACCAAGTATCATCCCTATCTGTATGACGTCCGTTAACATTGCCTGCAGAAAACCCAATCTAAATACGAAATACCGTTTCCAAGCTATGATTTTTGCTCCATTTTGCATCTGTCCTTATTTCAATACCGAGCAATTTTAGAAATGAACAAATGTCTCCAATCAACCCTTCTTTTGGAATATTTTTTAAACAGATAAGCCCAAACGTATATCTAGAAGAAATTCCAATACGATCCGGCCAGCGCTGTACAAGATTTGAAAGAATTGCGCCTTTTGTCTTGGAGTCTGCATGTGCAAACCTCCGGAAACAATCATCCCTATTTTGAAAACGTCGCGCTCAGGAGAAGAATGCTCTCCGTGTCCATGTCAGTAAATGCATTCTCCATGGTGTGTTCAAGTATGGTTTCATTGTTCAGGTGTCCTTTCATGGAGTTAGTACCCAGAATTTGTAGCGAATAGTGAAAATAAAGTAGTGTTAGTGACAACACTGATCATTTCTTACCTAAACGTTTCCTTGAATCCGCACCATCAGAGGTTTTTCCGACGGCATTCAGTGAGCAGTCTGAGTATGACCTGGAATGGTTTGGACTAGAGCTGGAACAGTGATCACCCAATCGCTTACAGAGCTCTGAAAGAAGAATCACGGTAAAGGGTTTTTCTAAGGTTATATAAGGTTTGAAGCCAAGCTGACCATTCATTACGAAAGAAATAGTAAACCGTGATTTTCGGGGTTTTTTCTTGATCAGCTAATTATCCCTCTAGGATGATGTGCGAGGGATAAATATAAATTCGGATATTTCGGTTGCACTTCCGGCAAACCGTCCTCAGCAAAAAACAAAACAAAACTAAATCATAAAATCCATCACAATCACAACAGGAGAACGATGCGGAACCAACAGACAATAAGACGAGATGTAACTAAGAAAACAGAAGAAAACGGTGCGGATGCAGACAAAAATAAAATAACGAAAGATAAAATGTGCGTGTTAAAAATGTATATGTACAAATCTGTGATTATTTACAATTCTGAGCTCTGTGTGTATTTACAATTTACCATCCGTCTGGGAAAGCGCCTAAGCTTTCACCCAGAAAACTTCTCTCCCACCAATTTGACAAAATCCTAGGCTTTATTAGATAGTCCTTCAGCCCAAGCTGACTGCGAATCATATTTGAAGTTTATTTTCCAGCTTGAGCGGTTTGAGCCTGAAGAGGACCCTTGCCAAGAAGGGCAGAAAAATAGCTCTAATAAAATATAGCTGACTTATCCGTTTTGCACAGTCAAATATACTAGGCTCTATTGTTGGTGAGAATGAAAGTAGCAGGATTTTTTCAGGTACCACGAACGTATCAGATACCACGGTAACCGGGCCAGCCGGGCCAGATACCCCAATGCCTGCAAAACGCCTTTTAACCGTGGGATTAGATACCACGGTAATTGCGAAAACGACTTTAGGATACCATGGTATCTGCAAAAAGACAACTACCAAGACAAATTTTTTAGTGACAATTCTTCTACCTTTTGCAGTCTCTGCTAAGGTGCAATAAGTTCGAAAAACCTACTGCAGACGTCATACGCCGTCATCTATTCCAAGTACTTGTCTACTCAGTTTTATTACACGGATGGATATAAATCATAGACCACTCAATGAATCTGGTAGAGTATCAACTTAAGTGGATGAAGGAGCCTCACAAAGTGCTATCCTCTTCAGCGAATCTTTTTTAGCAGGAAGAAATCGTATTCGCTCGAGAGGCATTCGACGTAATCGCACTTTATAAGAAGCTGGGCGCCGTTCGTCATCTATCCAACGAGTTATCCCGAAGCGAATGACTTGGTTCACCATGCATACTAAGGTTGCGCTCCGCAACTTAACGATCGTTAACAAATTGTTAACCGTTGTTAAGTTTTGCGTTCCACGTTTCTGAGTTCGAAGTTTAAAGGACATCTGAACAATGAAACCATACTTGAACACACCATGGAGAATGCATTTATAGACATGGCCACGGAGAGCATTCTTCTCCTGAGCGTGACGTTTTCAAAATAGGGATGTTAGTTTCTGGAGGTTTGCACACGCAGACTCTAAGACAAAAAGCGCAATTCATTCAAATCTTGTACAGCGCTGGCCGGATCGTATTGGAATTTCTTCTAGATATACTTTTGGGCTTACCTGGTTAAAAAATATTCCAGAAGAAGGGTTGATTAGAGACATCTGTTAATTTCTAAAATTATTTGGTACTGAAATAAGGACAGATGCAAAATGAAGCAAAAATCGTAGCTTGGAAACACTATTTCGTACTTGGATTTGGTTTTCTGCAAGCAATGTTAACGGGAGTCTCCGTTCCAGAACTTAACGATTGTCAACTATTTTGTAATGATGGTCGGTGAGCATCGTTACAAAATAGTTAACAATTGTAGAACTGGGAATAGTTAGCGATCGTTAAAGCTGCAGTTAACGATTGTTAAGTTTGTGGAACGCAATCTGAGCCTAAACAGGTGGTTCTTATCCTTCCAAGGCCGTTGAGGAAGCAGTCAATTCAGTCGATACAGAAGTCACAAAGAAAACAGAGATTCTTCACGAGTTGGTTAAAGCACATCTCTTAGATTGAAACGATGTTTAGAGCGGATACGTCAGCTACGATTCTTTCTGAACTTTCACACACCTCTTACTAGAAATGATCGTTTCCCTAAGAAACGGATTAGAAAAAAGTTTTTCGAAAATACCATTGCTTTCCACCTGAAATTAGCGATTTTCTTAGTAGCGCTGTTCGACTCTATTCAGCCTTCAAGCTCTCTCCGACGCGGCGGCTGGGCGCAAAACGTTTGAAAAGTGAACGCGCCGTGGTTAAAAAGTTGGATAACTAAGCAACTAAAAGAAATAAAAAACAGAAGATTCTGATGTCCTGAGTTGTCAGCGGACACTGAGGATCCCGTCAAACTTTGCGCTCTGTGATGGGCAAAACTTGGCACAGCCGTAAAAGCGCTAAGAATTTATAGGCACAAAACGAAACAATGGAGAAAGGTGGGGATTTTAGAAGCTAATAATTCCACAAGGGATATTGTAACAAGACCAAAGGCTCCGATGGGGTCCCACAAATTTAATATTTACAGACAATCGGGTCTAGTAGCGGTCAAGTGGTAATCATCGGAGAAGACGAAGTTCAAATATGGATTCAGCATGTGAATTTACCCCTATAGCTTGCGTCATGTCTACTTTGACGAAAGTTCCTGTCTCACTTCTGCCAACCCGTAAATCGAACACGAAATTCATATAAAACTTTCACTTTTAACAGATTTTTCGGTTATGGCCGGATTCCAGGCGATCTACTTGTCCGGCGGATTCGGCGGAAATTTTCATATTCGGATGCAGCATGTTTCACTATAAAGCGAACCTCTAATCAACTCAGATTAATCTTTTATTTTTCACAAACTTTCCGGGTTTGGTCGGATTCCGGTCGATCTACTTGTCTGACGAGAAAATCATTTTCATATTCGGATTCAGCATGTCTCCTACACCTAAATCGGATATCTATTCAACTTCAGATACAACTTTTACGTTTAACAAACTTTCCGGTTTTAGCCGGATTCCGGGTGAACTACTTGTCCGGCGAGAAAATGGTTTTCATATTCGTGTTCAGAGTTTTGTCTTACCCCGTAATCAACTATCTCATTAGCTTTAAAAAAAAATGTCGCCCTTGATTTTGACCCCCCCCCCCCCCTAAATATGCAGCTATCGAGCCCATCTACGAACTAGACCTTTCCCTTGACTTGATGAGTCCTCGCACCAAGTTTCATCAAAATATCTCATTCCCTTGGAGAGTTATCGTGCTGACAGACGGACGGACGGACAACTTTTGCGATGTCATAGGTATCCCTCCACTTACATTTTGGGATCCCAAAAAGCAAAATAAGCAGGAGGGGTCCTTTAGCTGAAGTCGCGTCGTCTAGGAGCTGAGAAGTGTGGCTCACTTCGTGTTCGACTTGATAAGCAAAAACTAGGAAGGTCAGAGTGTTGGCACATTCCGTCTTACCAATGGTAAAGGCGACCGTGACCCAAGTTAGGCCACATAACATACTCAGGCTTCGTTCACTGTGCAAATTCTGAAGTCGCACCTGGCTGTTGTGAGGATGTTTCTGTCTTGCTTTTGTCTCATATTCTACACCATCTTAAAGAAGGTCTCAAAACACACTCTTTCTGCTTAAAGTTTAACTGAAAAGCAAACTTATTGTCGTGTCATTTAGTTGAGTACACTGAGTTGTTTGGATTCTGCTAAGAGATTTTCTTATTTTCCACTATCTGCTCTAGTTCTGAGGTTCAGAATATCTACGGCTGTCCTCACAGCGCAAATTCTACTATGACGCGGAATATTTGAATCTGAACACAAACGCGACTTTTAAGTGGGCGGTGAGAAGCTTGGTGAAGATTGCTTAGTGCCGGAACGAACAAATTTCATAAATCTTTTCCGTCAAGCATACGAGGTAGGTAGTACCACAAATCTGACAGAGAAATTCCACTATTTGAAAACTGATTATTCGTGAATAGCGGAGCGACGAAGTAACGCATTTTCATCGGGTCTTCAAGCCTCTTTAAGTGAATTAGTGAGGGGTAAAAAGACTGTCCCATCTCTACCCTTTTCAGTTAAACTTTAAGGTTTAATTGAAAAGCCAACTTACTTTTGTGTCTTTTAACAGAATACATTGAATTATTTGGATTCTGCAAAGGGATTTTTTTATTTCCCACTATCTGCTCAGAATATTTGCGTCCGTCCCCACAGCATAAATTCTACTTTGACGCGGGAAATTTAATTTCAACACAAACGCGGCTTTTCAGTGGGCAGTGGTGATATTGGTGAAGATTGCTTATTGCCTAGACACAAACAAATCATAAATCTTTCTCGTAAGGCATACAACAAAAATATAAGCGCATAGAGGTACCACAAATCCCACGAAAATTCCACTATTTGAAAATCGATTATTTGTGAATAGCGAAACAACTAAGTAACACATTTTTAGCGGGTCTTCAAGCCAATTTAAATGAATAACTGATCGGTAACTAGATTATCCTATCCCAGCCCTTTTCGGTTAAACTTTAAAGTACAATTCTTACTAAAACTGATGTTTTCGGGATGGAATGGCTGAAAAATACCTTTTTTTGAGAATTCCATTATTTTCCGACTGAAATTAACCATTTCTTGTAAGCGCTTGTCGACTTTTTCCAGCCTTCTCGTACTCTGACGCGGCGGGAAGACCCAAATTATTTGAAAACTTAACGCGGCGTGAATAAGAAGTGGGAAAGCCAAGAGGAACAAAAGCAGGTCCAAAACGGAACATAGGCACGATGGTTTACCATGCCTTCCAAAACGACACACGACACAAAGAAGGCAGGTTGTCAAGCAAAATCTAAAGATCGTCTTTGGCCGATTTGTCCAGCTTTTCATATATATTAAAGATAGCAACACAAACATGTTATCTGTTTACCTGAGCTAGCTGTCATATCCAAGGCTTGTTCAGCTTCAGTGCGACTAGAGGTCGATTCTTCGTCGTAATGGTCGGAGTCCGAAAAGTCGAGTTCCGATTCACTCTCCCACTTTACAGCTTTCTTCGGGTCTGAACGCGTCAAAATATCCAGAATCGAGAATGGAGTTGGTTTAGTTTTACTACTTTCTCCCTCCATTCTAACCACCCTATTCTGACCAAAATCACACCGCACTCTGTCGTAAGGACTTTTGGTAGTGCTAACTCGATCTCTAAGAGACTTTCTAGTCTGGAAAAGGGGGCGGAGCTTTGGCGCTAGAAGGGCCAATGGGAAGCGATGTTTAGGATGGTTCACTTGGAGCATAATCGATGTGATTTGAGGGAATTAGAGACTGAATGATGACCCTAGAAAAGCCTAATTGGTTTGTGGGAATGATGGTAAATGCATTAGCGGTCGAAGACTTGTGCTGAAGCGCGCGATATTTGAAAAATGACTGGAAAGAAAACAAGACACTGAAGCAGAAGTTTCAAGAAGAGAAAAACATCCAGGAATGGATTCCCCAAGAAATAGAGATCCAGGGTCCTTGAGAGTTAAGATAGTCGCCCCCCCCCCTTTAGTAATTTAGCAAACAAAAATTATTTACTTTACATTTTTTTTTTCGTTTAATCGAATAGAATTGAAAAAAAAGACACGCAGACTTGGAAATGAAATAGACATGTACCAATTATACTTTTTACACACTATAAGTTTTACATTTACCGTTTCGGCTCCTCCCGAAGTTGGGTCTATAATTTGCTGAGGCAAAAATGCCAGGGGCATCTCTGAGATGGTGAGAGCTAAAACCCTACTCAAAGCACAATATTTGGGTCTAGGCGACCCCCCCCAAACCCTGGTGACCCCCCCCCCTTGCGAAAACCTCCCGGGTTTTTGCCAGGCGGTAATAATTTCTAATCTCCTCCAAAATCCTCCTCCAAAAATCTTCTAATTTCCTATATATGTAAAATATAGGAAATTATAAAATCTTATTAAGAACTGCAGTTTGGACCGTGTGCGCTTAAGGATTTTCACTAGACACGCGAGAAACTTAAAGTACACCTCGCACTATTTACTGTTGATGTCCCAGTATTCATACTATTGGAATACTGTGAAACTAGGAACTGCTTTTGGCAAATTACACACGGCTTTGGCTGTTTAAGCCTTTTCTCAGGTCCAATGACTTCAAGCAAAGACTCGGAAGAATTCAGATAACCGGTTTTACGCTTCAGTAGCATGATACGCGAACACTCGGGAATCGCCTAATACTTAGCCCCTTTGTCAGAAAAGTCTGTACAGCAGGTTCAGGGGAGTGGGTAACCCCTCGAGATTAACTGACTAATGCTATAGCTTAGCAAGCCTTAACTGACCCTTGCCAAGAAGTTCGGAAATATCGCCAGGATAATATCTGCTGATTTACCCGTTTATCCTTTTTCTGTCCTGCCTAAATGGTGGCTAAGGCAAACAAAAGAGATTTCTCCCTCCTCGCGGTCGGCCCCACCGAGATTCGAACCAGCGACCCTTCGCTTGAGAGGTCAGCGCGCTAACTATTCGGCCAGAACGGACAGGACGTCACCTAGTGACGGTGACATGACAGAGAGACCGATTTTTCGGAGTGATGAAAATGGAAAGAAATAAAAAGAAGGATTGTACTCACAACTGAAAAACAAAAATAACCTGGAATAAACAACATTTGTGGGAAAACTAGTTAAAAAAAAGATCCTTCTTTATGCCCAGGGATAGCTTAGCACGCTGAACCTTCTATATGCCCAGCGATAGCTTAGCACGCTGAAATCACAAGCGAAGGGTCGCTGGTTCGAGTCTCGGTGGTGATGAAACTTATGTTGCATATAGTGCCAAAGAAAAGTTTTGATTTCTGGATGTTATGTTATAGAATTGCCGAACCAATATAATAGACTTACTTGCAGCTGAGAACATAATTTACAAGGAATTCTCTGTCAGTACTGTCAGTACAATTACTTGTGAATAATACAGGTAATTTGAGTGTATAATAACCACGACTGGACAAGAAAAGAGAAACTCCGCTTATCTTTGTCGAAGCTAGTAAATTGGAGGATGGTAGGCAGCATAACTCGCCGTAACGATACACTGGCGAAAATAAACAGTTCTGATGTGGTATTGTATTGTTTGGGGTGGTAATATGACACCATGATAGTTTGATCCGCCCACTGAACTTTAATAAATATTCCTTCAGCCGCAGCTGACTGCGAATCATATTTGATAGTGCAAAACGGATACGTCAGCTGAATTTTATTATGACAAAATAGTGAGTCCGCTCAGTTGTTTGTGGACGATAGTTAGTCTTCACGTGCAGTTCAGGAGACCCATGTTGTTCATTTGATGGTCATGGTCAAGACAGTCACAGCGATAATGTTGTCGTAGTCTCTAAGTTTGTCTAGTCTCCTCTTGTTTATAGTGTTTCCTTATTCTTTTCTTTCTTTATTCCTACTTCGTCTATGCCATGTGCTTTTTGATGGGTGAAAAATACAATTACGGTTATTAGCCTGTTAGAGTTATATTTCGGCCCTCTTTGCAACGGTCCTCTTGAGGCTCAGAACCGCTCAAGTTGGAGCGGTTTTTCCAACTTGAGCGTTTGAGCCTAAATAGGACCCTTGCGAAGAAGGGCCGAAATATAGCTTTAATAGATCTAATAGACTATCTTGATTGATTGATTGATTAAAATAGAGCTCAGCTGATGTGTCCGTTTTGCCAGCGTGAAGTGTGAAGGCGTGACCTACGTAACTGAAACAGTCTCATCGGAAGTTGGTTTATTGACTGCATGTGGGTGAAAAATACAATTATTGTTATTATTAGAGCTATATTTCGGCCCTTCTTAGCAAGGGTCCTCTTCAGGCTCAGAACCGCTCAAGTTGGAGTGTTTTTTCCAACTTGAGTGGTTTTGAGCCTGATGACCCTTGCCAAGAAGGGCCGAAATATAGCTCTAATAGAATACAGCTGACGTATCCGTTTTGCACTATCAGATAGTGTACTTTAAGTTTTTTAGCCTCCCGTCGAAGGTTCCCCTCGGACGATGGGTGGGGCTTGAATTTTATTCATAGTCGGTTTTCAAAGAAACAAAGTAAAGAGGGCAGGAAGGGAAAAAGAAAAAGAAAAGAAGCAAGAAAAGAAAACAAACAAACAAAAAGCACAAACAAAGGATCCAAAATACACAAAAGATTCAATCCATTCACTTATTGTAGCGCTCATTGACTAGTAACTGACCCACTGTCTTGTTAACAGCTGTAAATCAGATCCTGTAGAAAAACCCAGATGGATTTTGTTGTTCCCCACTCTGGTCTGTTTTCTGTCAACACATTCAGTTTTACATGTCTCCGATCCTTGTAACGAGAGCCCCTAAAACGCAGTCCATTCGAAAGGTTAAGCATTTGTTGAAAGGCGGACTACAGCTGGTTGTTTTTCGGTTTGAAGAATCCATTTAGGACTTTGAGAGTTGGGAGACATAAGCCCACACTTGTAGCGGCTGGGGAGTGAATTCGAGTGGTTCAAGTTCTTTGACATCTAGTGCACATTTCTTTGCAGGAAAAAGCCAGTTTTTATATCTTATAGTGTGAACACGTGATCAGGCTTTCCGACTTCTATCACTAAGTTGAAATAATTTCAACTTTTCCGCACGGAACTGACGAAGGCGCCAAACATCCTGGCAGGAATTTTATTTTATTTATTTCAAAATATAGCCAACTGGGGCTGCTCATTTATATACCCTAAAAAAACAAAACAAAAAACAAATGTGCTGAAGGCACGAAGCCTCCAACAAACAAAGTACTCAATCAGGTTGGGCCTAGTGCCCACTCGAATCAGGATGGGTCGAACCCACAGTAAATTTCTGTCCCCCATGCCTGCCACAGAGGCAGAGACAGGCGCATTTTATTCCGGCCGCGAGCACGGTGTCGACTAAACCTCAGCCGATTGTCCGAGAATCGTGGCGTCACATCAAATTGCGTCAGAAATTCATAATGAAGGTAATTAAGGTAATTTCCCATTTCCGAACCTAAAGGATTGTCCCTAGAACGGTTTATAAATGTAAACGAGTTCGACGCCTCGCAGGCCGCTCGGCTCTGTATATAGAGAATCCAAATATATAGAAAACAACATATTTTTAATAAAATTCCAAAACTTCCATAGTGACATCACATTGATGTCACCAGTATCAGATAATCGGCTGAGATTTAGTTTAGACCGTGAGAACCCGATCGTGATCCAAGGCATTACTTGGTTTGCCGAAAAGAAAGTAAACCGAAGTGGTACTTCGTAGCACTGGAGGATTTAACTGTAATATATAAGACAAATATTCTGCAGACTGATATTGAACCCGCAACCCAGAGCAAAACAACACTAGTGTTAATTGTTCAAATAATTCATATAACGGATACGTCAGCTACGATGCTTTAGCAGCGATATTTCGGCCCTTCTTGGCAAGGGTCCTCGTCAGGCTGTCAATCTTCAGGGTCCACGTCGGGGAAGGAAACAAACCTGCAATCAATCTGTAATCTGTTTACAGGGTTGTTTCCTATGCCAAGAAGGGCCGAAATATCGCTGCTAAAGCACCGTAGCTGACGTATCCGTTATATGCATTATTTGAATACATGTTTCAAAGTCAGCTTGGGCTCGAGGAATTTTTAGGGTTAATTGGTTTGCCGCAACCCTCCCTGACACTATTTTTGGGATCCCAAAACGTAAGTGGAGGGATACCTATGACATCGCAAAAGTTGTCCGTCTGTCCGTCCGTCCGTCCGTCTGTAAGCACGATAACTCTCGAAGGGAATGAGATATTTTGATGAAACTTGGTGTGAGGGTTCGTTGGGTCGTCGGACCAGTCAAGTTCGTAGATGGGCTTTGTAGCTCTACATTTAGGGGTGGGGGAGGGGATTCAAATTAAGGGACAAACAAAATATTTTGAAACAGCTAATGTGATAGTCGATTATGGGGTAAGAAGACATGCTGAACACGATGGTGAAAACCATTTTGTCGTCGGACATGTAGTTCGCCCGGAATCCGGCCAAAACCGGAAAGTTGTCGAAAGTACAAGTTTTATTTGAAGTTGATTAGATGTTCGATTTAGGGGTAGGAAGACATGCTGAAGACGATGGTGTAAATTATTTTCTCGACGGACAAGTATTTCGCCCGGAATCCGGCCCAAACCGGAAAGTTTGTTGAAAGTAAAAGTTTTATTTGAAATTGATTAGATGTTCGGTTTAGGGGTAGGAAGACATGCTGAAGACGATGGTGAAAACTATTTTCTCGATGGACAACTATTTCGCCCGGAATCCGGCCCAAACCGGAAAGTTTGTTGAAAGTAAAAGTTTTATTTGAAGTTGATTAAATTTCGATTTAGAGGTAGGGAGACATGCTGAAGACGATGGTGAAAACTATTTACTCGACGGAGAAGTATTTCGACCGGAATCCGGCCCAAACCGGAAAGTTTGTCAAAATTAAAAGGTTTGTTTGGAGTTGATTAGATGTTTGATTTAGGGCAAGAAGACATGCTGAACACTTATGTGAAAACAAGTTTCTACCCGGACACGTAGTTCGTCCGGAATCCGGCCAAAACCGGAAAACTGTTGGAAGTCAAAGTTTTATTTCTAGTTATTTAGATAAGCGATTTAGGGGTAAGAAGAGATGCTGAGTCCCTGTGTGACAATCGTATTTTACCCGGACATATAGTTCGACCGGAATCCGGCTGGAATCGGAAAATTTGTTATAAGCTAAATTTCTATTTGAAGTTGATTAGATGTTCATTACTGGGGAAAGAAGATACCCTGATTTCGTCTTTGAGCTTTCTTTTTTCGCCGGACAAGTAGTTCTGGAGTTCGACCGGAACCGGGAAATTGGCAGAAGTGGCAGGAAGTTTTCGTCAAAACAGATATGACTTATAGGGGTAAACACACATGCTGAATCCAAATCTGAACTTGGTTTTCTCAGGTGATTAGCTATTTGGCCTTAATCTGTTTCTGAATTTTAATTGTAAAAATGTTCAAGGAGTCTGGCGAAGACTGGATCTGGCTAAGACAAGACCCAGTTGTCTGGATCAGATATTGAATTTTTGGGATCCCATCGAAACCTTTGGTCTTGTTTTTGCCGAAAGGCCTCTCTCTAGTCAAAGGTCCTGTTTAAAGTGCGGACACACAATCAGGATAGGAAGCTCCCGGACAGGAATTCCTGCCCGGATTTTTGCCACCATCATCACGTCCATATTTTTTTTTGGATCAATCAATCAAGTTTAATCCGAATAGCTAAAAGCTAGAAAAGGAATAAAAATTTACAAAATACACAGACACACAAGAAACAAACTAACTAATACACTTACAAGAAATTACCAGAAATAAATGATGGAATGAAACTACGTAAAAATTAGGTAGAAGAATTAGCAGGATATGTGGAAAACTAATTGCCAGTATTCGTCTCGGACCGACGCACGGAAGACGGGAGGGGAGGGGGGAATAGATGGGCAATCTGGGGACAACACGTTATCTTAGCTCCAAATTTGTTTGAAAGAGTATTTCTACGTACAGATAATTTAGGAATGTCAAGTTTAATGAGAGCCTCTTCGTATGTAATATTGTGATCACCCAGAATGATTCTCATGGCTCTCTTTTGGACATTTTCCCGGCGATCAGAGAGCTCTGCAGAAAGAGGAGAATGCCAAACTGGTGAAGCATATTCTAAATGAGACAGAGGAGGCATTTAGTATCCAAACCGAAAGATTTAAGGGAGGAGAGGGATTTAATTAAAAAATTGGTTTTAAGGATAATATTGTCGACATGAGAATTCCATTTCAGATCATCATCGATTATTACCCCAATGGAGAAGTTGAAATTTTTTTAACTTGATGATGAAAGTGCATGAAATCCGGCCAGGAAATCCTGATCGTATGTTCGCACTCTTAGGCTCAAAACCGCTCAAGTTGGAAAAAGGAACTTGTGGGAAAAACAAAAACGAACTTGTGGCAAGTTTTTCAACTTAAGCGGTTTTGAGCCTGAAGAGGACCCTTGCCAAGAAGGGCCAAATATAGCTACAATAAATTCAGCTGACGTATCCGTTTTGCACTATCAAATATCATTCACAGTCAGCTTGGGCTGAAGAAATATTTATTGATCATATTGGTTAAGGACTATGGTTTCTCCCCCCTTTTCCGACCCATCTGTCAACTTCTACAACCTTGGACCTCTCAGCTATTTCAATTGGGTCACGGTGTGAACTCACTGACGGAACAACGGGATCGACTAAAAAGAGGCACGGCATGGAATGATAAAGCGTAGGAGGCGCGAGTATAAAAAAGAGGCACGAAAACTAAAAGTGCCCTTTCAGGCTCCAGAGTAAGGGGCGGGAACGATAATAATAATAATAATTTATTTATTAACCCTTCATAGATTAGATTAGATTAGATTAAATTTTATTTTACACATGTATACAAAACATTTTACAGCACCTGCTAAGAGAGGGTTTGTTGGCCGCAGGTGGCAGTCTTCTCTATTCCACATAATGTGGTAACACTATTTTTACATTATTCTAAATGCCATTCATACACGGTTCACACATTTACAACAAACATTCTGCTTACAAGAAACACTCACGCATCAATTACTATTCTTTTGCAAGGAAAAATCTCTTCGCTGTAACCTTGAAGGATGCCAGATGACTCGAGTTTCTAATTTCAACTGGAATTATATCCCATACAGAGGGGGCAAAATTTCTAATCACGAAAGAAGCTCTAGTCGTGTTTCTAAATGGGTGTACCACATTTGATGCCCCTCGTGTATCATGACTATGGAGATCACTATTAATGGAGAAAAAAATTTCAAAAGAGGAGGGAAGTATACTCACAAAGAAACAAACGGAGTCTAAATACAAAAAGAGGAAAAAGTCATGTACAGAAAGACACCATACAAAAAGCACACGAAACTAATTTCAAACAAATTAACCTAATAATGAAAAAAATAAAAAAAAAATAAAAGAAAGAACAACAACAACGACAAAAAAAAAAACAGAACTAGAACAGAAAACCCTTCCAAGGGTGGTTGGAAGGATTTGCTGACAACTTAAGAAAAAGTTTGTCCGCGGCATCAAAAGATCAGGCACGTTTGTATCGCTCCCGCAGTCTTCCGTTCGTTGTCCAGTGCGGTACAAAAATGAGGAACTTTGCATATTTGAAGTAAGCGCTTCTAATTTTTGTTTTATCCGATTGATTTAGTAAGTCCCAGAAAGGAACCAAGTATAGAACATGGGGAGAGATACAGCATTATACACTTTGCAAGGTGGCGTTTACCAAGATTAAGCTATGCTCCAACAACACCAGCATACGCATTACGTATCTTACGCTCAGTTCGAGCGATAAGTAATTTCCGAGTCGACTTTAGGGATGTAATGATGTTCTTACGCGCCTTCTTTTAGGCTCTAGAGTTACGAACTCTCACTTACTTGTCTACTTCTACAACAGTAGAGGTATGCTTATTTGAAAACTTTTTTAACTGTTCCACTACCTTGGCTTTCTTACTTGCATATAAAAAAGTAAAATGGAAAAGAAAAATAACAAACTTGATATCAGCTAACAGCCAACTATTTCAGTGTAATCCTGGCACAAACTTGAAGCAGAAATTCAATTAAATTTCTTTGATTTTGAATTTATTAAAAAGGTCCTGAAGGCATCTGACGGTTCGGACCGCCATCTTCTCCTGAAGGAGCGTTCTTCCCGGCAAACTTTTCAAATTATAAAAAAACAAAACAGAGAAGTCAGCTGAGTCACTTTTATAGGTGAATGGTGAATTAGCAAATTTTCAAAACGTGACAAAAGCGTGAGTGATTATTACTATTATTCATAGGAAAAAATGCCTGGTTTGGGTTTTAGTTTTGTCTTCGGCGATCGTTCACTGTTAGTAAACGTTCACATAAGCATACCTCTACTGTACTTGCTAATCTCATTTATTACTCGTGCCTCCTGCGTAACGCCGTGCCTCTTTTTAGTCGAACCCTCGTAACAACTGCTGGCGCAAACACTTCCATCTAGAAGCTGTCATTCTTCAGGTGTCCGTAATATTAATCCGATCAGTGGCCATGAGTCCATTAATTTGAATTGCCCGCGCGAACAGTAAGACAAGACCTCATAATGATAATGGATCCCCGAAAAGGTTTCCAGGGTAGCAGAATCAAACAATTACCAGAACTTAGGGATGTTCCAGAACAGGCTTAGGAAAGCACTTCGGAAAGTATTCCTCATCCCCGCTTAGAAATGTTCAAGGTTGTAAGTTTAGTTCCTGTAGAGTGTGTTCCTGACGCCAAAAGTCTCCTTCTGTTTGCACTTATCTTCCAATTAAGGGGCGTTCGCATGAGAACGTGGTTGCGTAAAGTCTGCGTTGCGTCGGTCCTTTCACGCCATGAGGCCTCACTCTACAGCATTGGTGTACACTCATTCCCAGCACCTGGTTTACACGGATTTGGGGAGTGAGCAACCCCTCGGTCAACACGAGATCGAAATGACTAGTTCTGTTGAGGTCATAATATCCATACTATTACTTTCTGCGAGGTTTATAAATGTGTATGGATTATTATTAGTGGAGTGTTCCTTGGAACAGTCCACTATTGCGAGCGCTGTAGCAGCTTTCAGTTTTCGGTTTTCATCATATTTTGTGGAGCTCATAACTCGTGAACGAGTGCAAGTATCAAGGGGTCCCTTTTAGGGGTCCCACCCCTCACACCCAACCGGTTCAGGGGCAAATGGGCCCAGATTGCCCAGTGAAGAATGTTCATAACTTGACCAGAACTGGACATAGGACGATGAAATTTCTTGAACGTGTAGATCCTAGGGCTGGGAAATTGCTTTTAAAGCATGGGCAACTGGGCCCAGATTGCCCAGGAGTAAAGTTTGTTATCCGTGACAGGAATCAACAGGTATCAAGTTGAAACTTGGTAGGATTGCGAGCATTGCGGTCTCACTTTTTGCGGGTCCCAAACCCCCCCCCCCCCTCCCCCCCCCACTTGGTTTAGGTCAATTGGGCCCAGATTGCCGATTTTTAATGTTTTAACTTGACATTAACTGGAGATAAGGCGATGAAATTGCTTTGTGCTTTTGGATCTTAGGGGTTGGAGAGAGTTGAGCCACCCCCACCCTCCCCGTTCATGGGCAGATGGGCCCAGATTTCCCATGAGTTAAGTTCGTCAATGACAGGTCTCAAGTCCAGCTCCTGTATATTTTGGGAGATATATCTATGGATGAGGATTTGGTGTAACAGCAACAAGTAAGACGACGCGACGTACTTTAATCTTTAATGAACAGTTGGAAACTTGACTGCTTTGACATATGATCGATGATATTCCGTTTTTAATGAATTACGACAAAGGGGGCATTAGGCTGCTAGGATTTGGTTTATTGCACTTGTGTTTATTACCTTGCTAACGAAAAAGGGGTTTAAAGGGTGGGACTGGCTGGCAGACTATCCAGTGTTCGAACTTATGCTATTCGTGCAAGATATTCAACATTTCTTTGGATTTATACTGGCGGTTTGTTTACATTTAAAGCTTTTAAAGTGGGATGATTACAGATTAGGTTATTTCGATCCTTGTTTGGTTATTGGGGATAAGAAATGTCTCGGTTCTAAAACTGTCTGTATATAAACTGTGATAAACATTTTACTTTTACACTCTACGTCTGAGCGCTTGCGCACTTGTTACCTTTTGCATTTACTTCGTCACTGAAAGCTCTGAGTAATTTTTCTTCTCTTTTCTAGTGCGCAAATAAGATGTAATCACCATCATCGTCATATGTGAGTCAGGTCGCGCGAAAGCAAACGCAAAAATTATCTGAATTCCATTCTTCCGTTGCGTAGTTTTTTTCTGTCTTCGGAAAACGCAAGTCTTGAGCTGGGCTCGTTTGATTCCTACACATGTGAGTTTTCTCTTGCAGGTCGACCAAGTACTATTGTAAAGAAAAAATAACCCTTAAGTCCCCTATATTTTGTGTACCTAGGAACCCAAAAACAAGGCTCTGTGTATTCTACGAGGGGTTGCCCACTCTAGATTTTAATGCACAGCAAGGACCCGGTGCCACGGTGCCACGTTGGTGCCGGCACCAGTTGCCACGTGCTAGAAGATTAAATCAGAATGTTTCGATATCAAACATTCAACCAATTTATGGTCGGTCCCGCTGGTTTCTTGCTGGTGTATGCCGGCGCCGGGAAAGAGTGTATTCCAGGTGCCGGAGAGTGGACAACCCCTTGGTCTTCTATCGATATCACACATTTGACGGTATCAGAAGTCAACAACAGCTACAATAACTGCGTAGTTTTCAACAACTCAATCCTCTCTTTACAGAAAATATCCATACAGCCAGGGGCGTCAGTAGCCTTTTACCTTTTGGGGGGGGGGGGGGGGGGGGACGTCCAGTTTGTGCAGACAGACTAAAAACTGTGCCGCATCCCACCAGCATAGAATAGAACCGGTGTAAAACTAAAAAAATATTTAAAAGAAGTCATTTCAGAGCTTTCGCTAAATAGCCAAACAGCCAACGACTGTACCCAGAACAAGTAAGCGCCGCATGCGAAATTTTTTAAATCTGCTTTTTCTCCGAAACTTGTTTTGCTATACCTACCATATAAGTTCTAGCTTTTTAACGTGTTTCAAACCCCCAAGAACGTCAATCCTAAAACGCCAACTAAATGAAACACCGATCTTCCAAATAGAGAATGCTACAAAATGCGCAGCAAGCGGAATTTTGTGTAAAACTAATTGTAATGCATCAGTTGAAATTGTTTCTTTAATGTAAATTTGTATATTTGAATTCACACATTCGCTTTTCGTTTCAACTTTAGTTAAAAAGCGAAGCTTCGAACAATTATACACATAATAATTTGAACTAAGCGCCGCATGCGAAACTTTTTTAACTGTTTTGCGGTATTTGATTTCTAACGTATAAAAAGAAACTGATGTGCCGAAAGAACATCGACGTCCGACAAAATCATTCAGAATTCGTTTTCTTCTGTGTTTTGCCCGACAAGACTGTAAAGAGCTTTTTTCTTTTATGTAAATAGAACCCGATTGTGCCGACAAAACATAAAACTTTCGGGCTGAAGCTGATTCCTGACGTGTAAAAATAACCCCTTGTGCCGACGAGACTTGAACTTCCTGGGTGCGTCCGACAAAATTTGCAGAATTTGATTTCTTACAATTAAATATAATCCGATGTGCATAGGAGTCGACCGACATTCAACAAAAGGATACAAATTTTATTTCTTCTGTATTCCTTATGTATAAAAAGAACCCGATGTGCCGACGACAACACCGAGGCCCGAGAAAAGCGTGCCGAATTCGATTCTTCCGTGTTTTGCCCGAAAAATATTTGCAGGATTTTATTGCTTGCGTATAAAAAGAACCCGAGGTGCCGACAGGTCGACGACGCCCGACAAAAGCATACAAATTTGTTTTTTCTGTATTTTTTATGTAGAAAAAGAACCCGATATGCCGTAGAGAATGCCGAGGCCCGACAAAAAGCATGCAGAATTCGATTTCTTCTTTGTTTGGCCCGACAAATGTTTGCAGGATTTTGTTTCTTGCGTATAAAAAGAACTCGATGTGCCGACGAGTCGACCGACGCTCGATAAAAGCATAGATAATTCTATTGCTTCTGTGTTTGCCGCTCCCCCCCCCCCCCTATCTATCGTGACGCCCCTGCATCGGCAAATATAGCCACTACTAGACACTTCGTTCGGGCTATTCACTTTTTGCAAATCTTCAATGTCTTAGTACAAGTAACACGTGTGCACCAGACGGACGGACAGACTTTTGACATCTCTTCGCTCCCCATAATCGACTTGTTTTTCTTTCTCTTAGAATACCTCGTTGAAATATACTTGACCTGCGAAGCATCCAAGCATTTACAGGTTTTTCCAGTCATTCGCAAACCTATTATTTCGTCATCAACGTCGTGTTTAGCCGGGAAATAAGTGACACCCAATTCAAACGAGGGGTTGGAGGCTTCAGAAACTTCGGGTTCTTACGAAAAGTTTCCTTCCCCAAGCTGACTGCAAAGCATAGGTGACAGAGCAGGTTGTCGGCGAAACGTCATCATTCGAAACGTCCACTGGCGAAACGTCCCCACGACAAAACGTCCCCGTGGCGAAACGTCCCCGATCGAAACGCCCCCTGGCGAAACACCTATAGATTACTGATTGCGTCATCAGTTCAGAAAAAAAATGCTCTTGTAATATAACATTTTCAAAACCACGATGGTTTGACTACTTCAGCATTTAACCAATAGTGAAGTAACAAACCAAAGTGTTGCTCCTGGCTATAGTCATTTGTGAAAAAAGCCGCAAAGATTTGTTTATAAAGGTTTAAAAGGACAAGTCGTATTCAGCGACATTTCGGCCCTTCTTGGCAAGAATCCTGTTCAGGCCGTAACTCGTATAGCGTGGTGCGAAAAGCGAATGGAGTAGTTTCTTGCTTTAACAGAGAGTACTTACTTTATAAGTAGCCAGTTATATCCCAGTAGCCAAGGGATAAAGTTTTAAAGTTTTTTTTGGCAACCAAAGTAGTTTTATATTAAGAAAATTGGTAATCGTTAAAAGTTTTTCATTTAATCGTACTAATTAATTTTGTATGTAAAGTACGATCAAATGAACGTTTATTTAAATTTTCTTTATTTTTTATTTTAATTGTTGTAGAGATTTAAAAAAAAAAACTAAATTAAAAAAGGGTTTTGGTATCGGAATTAAAAAAAAAAAAAAAAAATCAGTAGCCAGTTTGTTTCTGTGTTTTATTTTCTGCATTGGCCTTTAAGTTTTAATTTAGTTGAAGGTGGGAATAATTAGGCAAAGGGCAGATTGTTTACCGGTAGGATCAAGAAGGAGATATTTGGGTAAGGTAAGAGGTAAGGTACTTACTTTTGTCCCATATGCGGTAAAATTAGTGAATGTATTCTCCGTTTAATCGGTCTAGCAATCAATTTATTTATGACCCATCTCAACAAAAGGAGGGCAAAGGGCCCTAAAAATGGCGCAACAAACAAAACAAATATAGAAAAGAAACACTAAAACTGGGTGAATGTCAGGAATTAATAGACCTGAGGAAGGAAATATTTGGGGAAATGGCAGGCCCGTATCCAGGAATTTATTTCGGGGGGGGGGGGGTTGCCTGCTGGTCGGACAAAAAGGTACAAGAAAACATAGATCAGAGGGAAAAGCCTATAAAAAAATTTTATTTGTGTATGTTTCGGGGCGGGGGGGGGGGGGGGGGGGGGGGGGTCAGCCCCATACACCCCCCCCCCCCCCCCCCCCCCGGGATACGGCCTTGGGAAAGGCTTAAACAAAGGAGGATAGGCTTAAACACACACTGAAAAGTAGAAGTTTTGGAGATGTAAGAAATTTTGATTGACGGTGCAAAACCGAGAAGTCAGCTAAATTTTATTAGAGCTATATTTCGGCGCTTCTTGGCATGGGCCCTTTTCAGGCTCAAGCTGGAAAATTAACTTCTGAAAAAACAATTAAAAGATTCTTCCTTAAATATCTGATTTTGTGCACTTTCTTCTCTGAAAATTGGTTGGAGGTAAAGCTGGTGCTGTGATTTCATTCTGGGACACGGCTCCTGCACGGCCGATAGAGGTTTAAAACGCTAGAATGCAAAATACTACATGTTAGGCGGATTTTTGTATTTATTTTTTTACAGTGTAGTGACAAGGTTCTTACTTGTTCTTCGACCAACGGTGACCAATCTGCTGATACTATAACCCTCCTCTCTCTCCCAGCACTAACTCCCGCACAAAGCCTTAATCGCAGCAATTACTTCCGACAACGGACCGGAAACCTCTAATCCGGATATTTTGTTAGATCAGCACGGATTATTCATCACGCGTTCATATGGAGAATCACTCAACAGTTCCTAATGTCATGTTAGGTCACGCAGGACGACCTCTTTTGCGCGTGCGCGAAGGACGGAAATGGCCGATGACAGGAAGAATGTTTTCACAAACTTTGGATAAGAGATTAATGAACTCGTGAAGCGGAATGTGAAGGAGAAAGAATTCGCTGGTATATGTGCGGACTTCGACTAAGACCAGGGCAGAATCTGAAAGGGGCGAAAGAGAGAAAATTGTATGGTTAGCAGCAGGCCCGTATCCAGGAAATTATTTCGGAGGGGGGGGGAGGTCGCCTTTGGGGGGGGTGGGGGTTGCCTGCGTGTCGGACAAAAAAGTACAAACAAGACAGATCAGAGGGAAAAGCCTATACAAATGGTTATTTCATATGTTTCGGGGGGGGGGGGGGTATACGGCCTTGGTTAGCAGCTACACTGTAGAAAGTTTCTCCGAGAAAGGATTAAAGTTAACTGCAGTAGTTGCTACTGGGATTAATCTGATCTCTACTGGGATAAGATTAATCCGAATTAGAAGTCACGTTATCTCAGTAGAGACGATATTAATCCCAGTAGCAAATACTGCAAGATTTTTTTAATAGCTACGAGAAGAAGTAGAATTAGAGAAATAGTAGGCTAATATTTTTTCATCGAAAGTGAAAACTACCGTCGCATCTCAATGGAGTCATAGCAGGCTTGTCAAACTCGTTCAAGTGTGTCTTTTGTTGTGATTATTTTTGTTTAGGGTCCGTGTTATCAGGATTATGATCTGTTACTATTTAGCTTAACGTGTTGTAGAATTATAAGGAAATACACATTGGTTAAAAAAGTCCAAAGAAAAAATTAAAATGAAATAGAGATAATGCACCTAGATGGTCTTAAAGCACTTCTCGCACTAGTCACTGTTCATGTTCCACTATCATAGTATAGTTGAATACTATGTTCAAATGATGTATACAACGATAAGTCAGCTACGATGCTTCATCAGCGATATTTCGGCCCTTCTTGGCAGGGTCCTCGTCAGTCATATAGATAGTCGGTAGAAGTTTCAGTTATTTATTACAGGTTTGTTTCCTTCCCCGACGTTGACCCTGAAGATTGACAGTCTGACGAGGACCCGTGCCAAGAAAGGCCGAAATATCGTTGAGAGCTTGGTCGTACTGATTCTAGGACAATTGGTCACAGTACAATTCGTCACAGGACAATTTGTCACAGACAATTGGTCACACGGACAGTTAGTCACAGGGACAATTCGTCACATGACAATTGGCCACACGGACTATTCGTCACAGGACAATTCGTCACTAGGACATTTGGTCACTAGGACAGTTCGTCAGATTTTAGAAAATTTACCATTACAACGGTAGTTTTGATAAAATAAAAAATGCCACCCCTTCACAAGAGGTTGTTTGAATCAATATTTGAATCTTTATTTTTAAAACTTGCTCTAATCTCCGATATTTAATCATCAGTCTTAGGGTTATATAATCTCGAGGAGAGTCAAGTTGTTACTAGTTAAATATGGAACTCGCAAAGACTGAGAGAGCTCGTTAAAAACTCTATTATTAAGGATTCTCATTTACAAAACACAAATTCAAGCAAACAGCGATGTTCTCGGGAAGTATTTGTATTGCAGCGAGTTTGCTCTCACCATGAGAATGCTGACAGCGTTGGCTTTTCTCACAATGGTGGATATCCCATCAGCGTTCGACCACTATGTTCATATCTGTCCATCTGAAGTATATCCAATCCTCGACTTACTTTGAAGACACTTACATATGAAGAAAATCACAGGCCATCTGGGAAAGCAGAAATGCTCTCTTTGCTATCCCTGTCTGGAACGTCTTAGAGCGCGTCTCAGAAGACCTTCCTAGGACTAACAACAATTTGAAGGATGGCGTTCAGCATTCAACAAACATGCTGGAGCAGCTTATCCAAACATTTGTAAATTCATTTCGTTTCTGCTGCCGGAGCAGAGTAAAACAAAAAGTATTGAGGTATTTGTTGCTGGGTGCCCGAACCCACCCAAGAAGTGGAAGTACGAAGACTAACCTGCGAACCATAGTAGGGTGATATCGGTCTAGTCAAACTGGCGTACTCGAATATATGCGTGAAATTGCTCATAAATACATATTTTAATGCATTATATGGCCATACTATTTTAATGTAACTGAGTATTTGATAATATGTAGCTTAAAAACGAAATCCAAACTTGAAATCAGGCTCTCTGTGACGAAATGTCCGTATGACTAATTGTCCTAATGACGAATTGTCCTAATGACGAATAGTCCTTGTGACGAATTGTCCTTGTAACGAAATGTCCTTGTGACAAGTTGTCCTGTGACGAATTGTCTGTGACGAATTGTCCTATGACGAATTGTCCTGTGACGAATTGACCGGACACCGGTCGCACTGGGCTCATTTCCTGGCTTTTTGGGTTGCAAAGGTAGAAAAAAGAAAAAGAACAAGATACAACTAATTCTGAATGTTGTCGTTCTAAATTCAGGAGATCAGTTAGAGCAAAACAGCGTGTATAATAATGTTACAGGAACCCTAATTGGCCCCTAAATGCAGTTTGTTTTTTTCTCTAAATCCTATGCAAACCTCTTCTATCATATCCTACCTAATATTAAAAACTTTTCCATTCAATTCAATCAATTAATCTTAATATCTTAAATACTCAAGCAGCCAAATCTGTAGGTTAAATCCAAAATAAAAAAAAAACAAAACAAAAAAACACACAATACCTTACAATTTCTCTCTTCCTGTTTTGAGATGCCCTTCCTCCATAGGGCATCTCTCTACAGTGGAAAACAACACTTAAATCAAATAATTTACAATAAAAAATTCCAACAAATTTCTTCATTTCCTTACAGATACTATTTAAAATCAACCATTCAATGACTAGACTTCACTTTCCTCATTTTCCCTGCTTTACCGATACCATTCACGGCTTATTGCAATTCTGTATAAGTCCATGCAGGGGCGTGGTGCCCGACGGTGCCCTGCCGCCCGTTTCAGCTTTTCTTCGCATTGTAATAGTAAAACTCGTGGCAACAGCAAGCGCTGAAGTAGTCGTATCTCCGAGCTCAGGGGCGGTTTGAAGAGCTTGGGCGTGGAAGGTGACGACCTCAAAACATGATGATGATGATTTTATTTATGACCCATCAAAATAAACACAAGGCACAAAGATGGAGTAAATAATAAAGAAAAAAGAAAAGAAAACGCGAATTACGAAATACACAGTAACTTTTACCATACAACTGAACCAAGAGGGTTTTCCAGTCGTGATCAATATTTTGGCTACGCCCGGAAGATGTACGGCAAGGCACAAGGGTCACACTAGTTAGAAACCTTTTTATTCCTTTTCTAGCTTTTAGCTATTCGGATTAAATTGATTGATTGATTGATTGAAACAATAGCCAAGAAACACAGCCCCACATGCGTGAAACTGTACGAATTTAAAGAAACATTAAAGGTAGTATTTGCATGGTGAAAGTGAACGCATTCATCTTAACAGGAATTCGCTTCCGCAATACCCACACCTGCACCCAATTTTGAAGTAGACTATGAATTTTTTTAATGCAAAAACACCACTTCCCTCAAAAAAAATCTAGCTTTTACTGATGCCCCAAGCCCGAAATTTAAATTCGACCCTTTCCGAAAAAGGGACTGATATTCCAGAAAAAAAGAACTTGAAACAGAGCGGGCTTGTTCTGAATTTGCAGTTAAATAACAAAACAAAAAACAAAATCAAATGACGTGTTGCAATAATCAAGCCCGTCATTACATTCTCTCTCATTGCTCACGACGCCAATTTTTTTCAATCTCACCCTGGAGGAAAATTCTTCTCATCATATTGTTTTATCTTAAAATAGCCTGCCTCTTTAGATCAATCTGGCAAGCTCGAAACATGCGACAGAGAATACAATTCCCCAAGTCCCCCGAACCGCTGGTTTTCAATCTGGATGTCAACTCAGATTCTTGGTGACCCTGAACTAGCCTTACTGAAATTTTCCGGGCGTACTGCCAGCCCCCCATTCAGCTTTCCTTGGTGAGCGCCCACTTTAGCTAAATTTTTGTGGGCGGGCGCTCTGCAAGTGCCAAGCTTGGTTCATTTATTTTCGCTGAGCGCCCTGCGAGCGCCCAGTTTAGCTTATTTGTTTTGACTGGGCGTTCTGCAAGCGAAAACTTTTGTTTTGCACACTTTGCCCCCCCCCCCCCCCCCACAGCGACGCCTCCGAGTCCATGACAGGGGATCACAGAAGCAACACATTTGAGAAACACAATGAAATATGGTTGGGGTAGGAGAAAAAGGAAGAGAGATTGATAATGTGGTATGAAGGGAAAATATAAGCAAATGAGAAGCTAACAAATATTGATGTTTGTAGCTCAAGAGGGTCCCATCCAGTTTCGTTCTCATTCCGAACAACTGTGTAAGCGTATACGCCATCTAGGCGATAAGTAGGCTACAGGTTGTTGCCGAAAGATGGCATATGTCTCTAATCGTCACTGTGACATAGTTTGTTACCTAGACTGTGCTAGATCATCAGCATCATCACATAGTTTAGAGAGTTTAGCTCATCTTAACATTACCATCTTATTGGAGACTTTTGTGATTGGTAGCTGAGTATGCATTTATTTTATTGAGAGAGAAAGAGAAGAGTGCGTCTGAGCCCTAGGCTCCCTTGGTCATCCCTACCCCTCATTTTGTTGATTTGTTTTTATAATGAAATCTTCAGATTCGATGCTATCCACCAGGTCCCAGTGACCCTATTCAAGACCTAGTCTTATCAACCACCCTTGAAACCACATCAATCGACCAATACAAATACAAAAATTAGTCATCGTAATTACCATGAAAATCCCGAAGTATTCGCTTGCCTGTAAGGAAAATTCGGGAATCTATAGAATAGAACAGAATTTTATTTTTCAAAAGTAGCTGTCACAGCGTTACCGCCGAAGTTGACCTATTTGCCATACAAAATGAAGAATGCATAACACTTTAGTTGCGTTTTTGCTGATACCATGGTATCTGTCACCACGGTCTGAAGTCGTTTTTACAGTTATCGTGGTATCTGATACCACGGTTAAAAGGCGTTTTTGCAGTTATCGTAGTATCTGGCCAGTTATCGTGGTATCAGATATTCAGATAAGTCATCTCACTTTCATCAAATTTTGTCAGATTGGTGAGAAAGAAGTTTAGCACTTAGTGATGTAACTGGATATTTGTTTTTCTTTTGGGATGACTTCGGAAAGTGCAATTTCGGCAATAGTCGTTTTTGCAGAGCACCGTGTATCAGATACTACGATAACTGCAAAAATGACTACTGATACTTTATTGTAAAACGAGACTTCCACAGCATTGGATTGCCGAACTTGTCGTTTTCGTCAGGTACATCATAATTACAAAACATTTAATAAGGCGGTTGTACATAATAAAGCAATAGTCAAAAAATGATCAAACAGAATAAAAACCCTAGACAATTAAAACATTAAAGGGAAATGGTTGATCAATTGTTCAAAACTTCAACAAAAGATGGTACAAAGCTCTTTCTGTAGCGATCGGTTCTTGTACAAACAGGGTTAAGAACCGGAACTTTTTGTGCTACAGCTCGAGGTAGTCGAGGTTTTGGCGGGCAATATGGGGTAGGAAACAGGTGCTCAAAACATGAGTGGGAACGCAGACTGTTCCCGAAACCAGTACAAAGAGTAAGACGTCGGGCAGCTAAAGTAGGGAGGCGGAATTCTTTGAGGAGGAGGATATAAGGCACTTTGCCCTGGCGGTAGATGATTCTCAAAGCTCTCTTCTGAATAGTTTGAAGCCTATCAGACTGATCTACTGTCAGGCCAAAGTGCCAAACCGGACAAGCATACTCAAGTAGCGGACGGATGAAAGTAACGTAAAGGCGGAGAACATGTGATTTAGGGCACGAAAATTTGGAAAACAGTTTTAGGAGAGACAGAGACGCACTGGCTTGTTTAATAATGGAACAAATGTGAGCCTCCCACTTCAGATCATTCGTCAGTGTGATCCCCAAAAGTTTGGTCTTTGTTGTAAATATTTCATTTGGTACTGGAGTAGTGAACGATGGCTTTGATTTAAGAAAACTTATGGTCATGATATTCGATTTCTGTGAATTAACTTTCATTTTCGACTCGGCTGCTTCGGCAGCGATATCGTCAAGTATTTCCATTGCGGTACTCTTTATGTTCCTTCTGCACCTTTCAAGTAATGTCATGTCGTCCACAAACTTCCAGCGACTAATTGCAGATCCAGTTACCGTGGTAGCCAGGGGCGTCACAAGGGGGGGGGGGGGGGGGGTGCGGGGGGTGCAGAACCCCCCCACCTTTTTGAGATTCGGTAAAATTTTGGGCCGGAGGCCCATTATTTTACTAAAATTGTTCGATATTTTTTCGATTTACGGGGATTCGGTAGTTAAACAGAATCCTAAATAGGCTATCTGTACACATCTCTTCGGTATAATGATCGGGATTCGGTATAATTGCCAGTATTTGGTAGTTATCACGAATTTGGTGAGAGAATTTACAGAAATCATTTGGTAATTATTCGATGCCGGAACTATTCGGTATATTTATGGAGATTCCGTGGTTACACAGACTCCCGAATAAGCTATTGGTTCAAAATTATTCGGTATCATTATTGGGATTCGGCAATTCATTAAGTATAATTTCCAGGATTAGGAAGTTAACCATGAATCCTGACTTTGTTGCAGTTTCGCCGAAAGTATACCGAATATGAATATTGTTCGGTAGTTTTTCGATATCAAAACAATTCGGTATAATAACCGGGATATGGTGGTTATACAGAATCCCAAACACGCTATCGGTCTAAACTTATTCGGTATAATAACTGTGATTTGGTAACTTATTCGTTGTAATTGCCAGGATTCGGAAGTTACCACGAACCTCGAAACTCAGAAGAGGTCGAGTGAAGCACTGGTCGCAGACAAAAGGGACGATCTGTGATATCATCGATAGTCCTTACTTTTATTTTGGATCCCGAAAAGAATGTCTAATCCTAATATTTCGAAAATTCCGCCTGCAGCACTTTTCGTAATATTCTCTATTATGTGGAAGGGCGCGTCATTTGACCCAGTTTAGGATTGAGATTTCGAAACATTAAAAGCTAGACTTTAGATGGAAATTAAATTTGGCAGGAAAAAGCAAACCAAAATTTCGCCTGCGGCGCTCACTTTATGTTATCATAGGTAGTATATTCACTCGACTACAGTTGCTGCTGCTGCCGCAACATTGCTCCATGCGTTTTCTGGAACTTCTTAGAGTCTCGGTATTTCATCAACGGTAAATGATAGAATTTGTAAGAGAAGCGGTTAAATTTTAGCCTATAAAAACAAAAAATAATGGATTTCGAAAATTTTCGCCTGCGGTGCTCGGTTTATTATTGGCTATAATAGATAGTAGCTGTTACTGCAATCATGCCCGGCAACATATTCTCCATGTGGCCTTCGCCAAAATCCCGCCTAGTATTTGGCTTATCGTCGTTCATGCTGCCTTTTATTGTTACTCTTCCTACGTAATCGTTTCTGTTCCATAATTTAAAGCTCGAATTCTTAGTACTAGGATTCGGTAAAATTTTTGAAAGATTCGGTAAAATTTTGGCTCTGCACCCCCCCACCGAAAATGCACTTGCGACGCCCCTGGTGGTAGCAGATACCATGGTATCAGCAAAAACACAACTTTTGTAGCGAATGAAACACTAAAAGGGACTAACTAATCGGTTGTTGTACAACTCAACAAATGCTGGAACAAAACTCCTTCTATATCTTTCATGAAGAGGGGCCACAGGGGCTAGTTTGGGGATTTTCTGGGATTTCTTTCGTTGGGGTCTAATACGTATTGGAGAATAGGGGGGTGGGAGAGTATTGCGTAATCGGGGAACAGATAGGGTTTTAATACCGAAATCGATGCTAAGGCGGGTTCGTCTCTCTTCCAGGGTAGCCAGCTTGAACCTTTTTAGTAGGTAACTGTAAGGGACTTTACCCTCCCCGTTTATAATCATGAGGGCCCTTTTTTGAATATTCTCGATACGGTATGTGTGTTCTGAAGAGAGCCCGAAGTGCCAAACATGACAAGCGTATTCAAGAATAGGTCTGATAAAACTAATGTAAATTTGGAGGAGGTCTTTAGAAGGGCAAGAAAATGTTACAAGTAGTTTCAAAACGGAAATACATGGGGAGGCTTGTTTTAAAATATTTTTGATGTGGGCGTCCCATGTAACTCGGAGTAGTTTAATTTTTTTTAACTGAGATTTCTGGGGGAACTGGGTCAAGAAAGGCTGGGACCTTCTCCGGGAATCTAGAAACGACCTTCTTTGGGAATCCAGAAACGACCTTCTCCGGGAATCTAGAAACGAACTTCTTTGATATGACTCAAGAATCGATTGGACCTCACCCAGGTGAGAATAATGAAATTTTTTGAAGTTGCTCCTGGAACCTGAAGTTGCCGACGATAAAAGGTAAGGGGCAGGAAAGACGCATAGATAATGCCAACGTAATTTCTTCCACTAATGCCCGGGCCCCACTACGGACACACCTGTTTGTAATCCATCTCCCGTTTTTCATTTTGTTACGAACAACCAATGAGAAGCGAGCGTCCTAAAACGTCTAAAAACCGAATTACGAACAGGTGTGTCCGTAGTGGGACCCAGGCTTAAGGCTGCTTGTTTCATAGGGTTCGTTCCAGCTCCTCTCTGTAGTTACTTCGGAGTAACTACGTGTGACGTCACAAATTAACTACTACCTGGAACGATCAAAGTTACTACGGGACGAGGTAACGCGTGTGTCTTGAATGCAAGAAGAGATGGGGACTGCATGGGAAGGATGAACAGAATTTGTTTTTCATTTTTGCTGCATAAGAACGGCTTGATAATTATTTTGAAACAGATTCTCTATTCCGTTTGTGTCTTTTTGGTCGCTAAATCCTTATTTAGAGCATTTCGAGTGCCTTCTTTCATTTTTACTAATTTTCTTGCTGGAAAGTAGTTGCTATGTCTCGCCTTGACAGAACAGAGGGCGGGTTTCTATGGCATATGCTGGAGATTCGATTTGGATCAAGGAACCCAGGTTTGGATACGGACTTTAAGATGTCAGTGACCGGGGAATTCGGGCCTAGTTGCCGCTCAACTGGGATAATCATCGTGGGATAATTATATATAATTGTTTCCTAGCCGGAATCGCAACAGTCTTTCCCGTGCAAATTTTTAACAATGTTTAGTCCTTGACACGAATGGAACGCCTAAGATCCTAGAATCTAGAACCAAATAATGTCAAAGTGGTTAACAAGGCTCATTGATTTTTTTTTCGCTTTTTTCTAATAATAATGTAAGGCAACAGAAAAGGCTTTCGCCTCTAAATCACTCTGAGAAATTTAATAGATATTATTACTAAAGTTTCGTTTGAAACTTAACGTATTGGAGTGCAAAAATTGTCATCTCAGTTACAGGCATTTGAAATTCATTCCTGTCGCAGTCCATATCAATTCACCAGACTGACCGGTAAACCGTCAACGAGGTTGACTAGATTTTTTTTTTTTGGGGGGGGGGGGGGGGGTATCAGCGAATCATATTTGATGAGAAGCTAAAGGCCCAGTACAGCTGAAAATCACACAATAATGTCCTGTTTACTTTAGTTATTACACCTTGTCTCATTTTGCTGTCCCGAGTTCACTTCTCAAGACGGCTCTTGGAAGTGAAAGTGCTAAAGACGGTCGGATACTATCTTTACAAAAAGTTACTTCGAAGTAACGATCTTCCTTGTGCTCCCCGTAACTGTTTGACAAGCTGGAACGGTGAAAGTGACTGAAAAGTAACTATTTAGTAACTTTCGGGCCGAGCTGGAACGAACCCATATTTTCACCAAAACGTCTGCCATCTATTGGCTTTTACAGTGACCAGACTGTTCAGTGTCTTCACCCAGACGTCCATTTTCGCTCCCAAAGCATCTGGAAAGGACTCCCGTGAACAAGAGATGGCATGCAGGTACGCCTCTGCATGAAAGTAAAGAGGAATCTGTCATCTTACGGTTTGTCTCATACGGACTTCCGTCTTCCGTGGTTTCTCTCTAAAAAGATAGGTGGCTCTAGTGCCGATTCAGCACAGACAGAAAACGGAGCACTTCTTCCATGCGTATGGAATGGATTTGAGGCTAAAGACGTTGAAAATGTATTCGACAATCCTTTAAATGTGTTCGAGGAATCGGAGTTTGTATTCGAGGATCGATGAAAAGTTTTCGAGATTTTTCTTAGGTCTTCGACTAACTACTAAAAGTATTCGAAAAAAGATAAAAAGCATTCGAGAATTCTTAAAATGTATTTGACATTTAAACTGGAATATGAACTCAAGAATGACACAAATGCATTCGAGAATAATAATACATCCGAGAATTTAAAAAATGAAAATTCTCGATTTAATTTTTGTCATTCTCGAATACATTTACATCATTCTCGAGTACCCAATTTGAGGCATTCTTAATACATTTTCGACGTATTTAGCCTCGAATCAGTTCCATACTCAAGAATCTCAAGAAAATTAAAGCTCAAGAATCGACTGGATTGCTCCTGGAGGATATATGTATTTACAATATAGAGACTTTTTGGGTCTATAGTCCATACGGCCAAGCAACTTTCGTCACAATCCTAGAACTGGGTTTGCTATCCTGGAAAAAGTGTATGAAAAGGTCTAGATAAATGGACGACTCGACGCCAAGTGGTGGATGAATCTAACACATACGGTACTCAGGTGATCGACCGGACTGGCCTACTGCAATTCTCGCGTCCGCTGTGCTGTTTAGTGAAATATCGAACCTATTTTGAGGTTTATTTTTATGGCACTTGAGCTTGCTCAAGTGCCATATAGCAATCGTAATGTTTATTCAAACAATGTTTACAACGGATACGTCAGCTATGATTCTTCGTCAGCGATATTTTGGCCCTTCTTGGCAAGGGTCCTCGTCAGGCTGTCAATTCTCTGGTAATGTCTGTAATCGTAATGTCTGTCTGTCTGTCGGTCTGTCCGCATTTTGCTAGTTTGGGCACTTCCACATGATTTAGGACGATAAAACTTGGCACGCATATCAGGGACCCAACTGGATTAACTTGGAAATAGCCATTCCCCGATCCGACCATCAATGGGGGAGTGGCAACATGGGGAATCCGTAAATTAGTAACATTCATAACTTTGGAACGGACAATCGGGCGTTCAATAAACTTGACAGGTATCAAGAACAAGTGTCTTGGATGTTCATAGTCAAATCTGACCCGATATTTGGGTGGGGGGTGGGGGGGGCTGGAGGGGGACACCCGAAATCTCTTGAAACGCTTTTTCTAGTTTTTGTCAAACCCCTGCCACTTTCTTAACACTGGTATAGCTCTGTGCCTAGATGAGTCATTCTTTCTTCACACTAGTATAGCTCTGCTCGTGGATGAGTGATTCTTTGCTTAAATTCGTTCGGAGAGAGCTAGAGCAATCGAAGGTCGAAGGGGTTGGTATATGTTGTTGAACCCTAGTAGGGGTTGATATAGATTGGGGGGGGGGGGGGTGCTAGGATGATCAAACTTGGCAGGCGTATCGTAAACTTAATACCTGAATGAATGACATATCTCTGATGCTCCATTTGAAGTCCGAACTGGACTCAACAGCTATGGAGGAGTTTGGTGGGAGAGGGGACCGGAAATCCCGAGAAACGGTTAGAATGGAGGGATCGGAGTGAAACTTGCTGGGAATAACAAGCAACTGCTCCAGATAAATCATTTACACATCTGGACTGGATCCGGACACTTTAGGGAAGGGGGGTGAAGGGGGATTCTGGGGATTTTCACGACGAAACTTGGGAGGCGTATCAGGGACCCTATCAAACTGACTTGTAAATATAAATTTACTCGATCCGATAGTCTTGGGGGAGTAGAGGAAGGGAAATCCGGAATGTTGAGTCGTGCGTAACTTTGGAACGGGTGATCGGATCTGAGTGGAATATTGTAATTGAACAGAGGACATGTCTCTGGTGATCTTTCCATGTCCAGACTGGATCCGACAACAACTGGGGGGGGGGGGGGGGGGGGGGGAGGGGGAAACATGACCGGCTTAGACTGGAGAGATCGGGATGGATCTTTGTGGGAATAACTAACAGATGCTCCGGATAAATCATTTACAGAACCGGATTGGCTCAAGCGACTGTGGGGGGAGTTTAAGGAGGATTCCGGAATTCCGGTGATCGCGAGTATAGGTACTTCCAGGTGGGCTAGGACGATGAAACTTGGCTGGAATATTAGAAATTTGACAAGATTGGCTTAGAAATCGCCACTTTCCAATTCCGGCCATTCCTTAAAGAACCAATCATGACCGCAAATTAAGAAAAATATGATCCCCATGAGCCCATTACCATTTTTGCCTCAAGGGTTTTGCTTACAAATGAGGTTCTAGCTCCCTTAAAGTGCGCATCTTCACCGCAAGACCGAAAAGTACTTTTTATCAAACCATGACTTCTAGCTACTAGCAGGCGAAACCCTAGACAAAGCAGAGGTCCGTCTCCTCGAAACAGGAAATTACGCAGCAACAATTCAAAGAAGAAACGTACTTGATATAAATGTCGAAACCATATTGAAGACCACTGAACCGCCCAACGAAGAAGAGGAGTTCTAGAAATGCCTTTTACAGTACTTTTTACTTACTAGTGTATAATAAAATAATATTCGACTCTGTACAAAACTCCCAAACAAAAAACTCCGGCCAAACATTTTGCCTATTCCTGCAAGTGTCATATGAGCTTTCAGCTCTTGTTTATTATCCTTGTTCTTTTGTATTTGATTGTATATTTAGTCGGTTAATATATGTATTGCTTCTTTAGATTTTTATATTTATGTGTGTGTGTGAGTTTGATTCTTCAATTTTGAAGGAATCAAATAAATAATAAAAATAATAGTAATAATAATAATACTGATTCCGTCTACATCCTTAATTGTTTCATCCGTTCTCATTTCTGAGAATTCGAACTTGCAATATCATCTTTATTACCCCCCCCCCCCCCCCTAATGGCACTACACCGATTTTTGCATCTGCCATGTCTGGCTCTTTCCAAGGCAGATAATGCTCCCGCTTATTACTTCTGAGGAGCTCATTGGCCAAAACGACAAAATTAACACCGTGTTACGCACAATTTCTACGTGTTTCTCATCAAAGGCCAAGGGGGCCGCGCACCGACAGCCGGGATTGGTCTGCTATTTGTATTTTTAAACATAGCATAGTTTCCAAGGATTCGGGTGAGTTAGAATATTGGAATATAAACTTTATATTCAAATAATGTATACAACAGATATGTCAGCTACGATTCTTCATCAGCGATATGTCGACCCTTCTTGGCAAGGGTCCTCGTCAGGCTGTCAATCTTCAGGGTCAACGTCGTAGAAGGAAACAAACCTGTATGTCACTTTATGTAAACTTTACTTAGTGTGACTTGTGTTTTAAGTGCAATTCCATTACTCGGTGAACTAGATCTGCTCTAGAGTTCAGCTCGTCCGAGTCCGTCACTAGTCACGCTCACAAGTATAGACGAATCCCAGTCCTGGACAAAATCCTTCAAGACGAGACGAGAAGTCGACTAAAGCAGTCAGCCACAAACCCTTGATATTTGGATACCCTATGCCAAACGCTGGATAGCTGTTGGTACCCTAACCTTGACCTAACCTACTATCGATAGATTCTGATTGGTTGATTTCTGAGCATATTGAACACCCGCACTCTGTTGACCAATCAGGGAGGAGAACGGAGAGAAGAGAATTGAAAATTCACCGTCGGAGCAACTTCTCGATTTGTAGAATCCCGAGGCTTTCCCCGTTCTCGATTCTGCCGAAAACGCAAGAAACGGAGAATTTAATTCATCTGAATAGTCCAAAAACGCAAAATTGGATAATTGGGAGGAGGATCGCGAGGGAAATTCGGATCAGTAACGCAACTAATGAGTGGACATCCAGGAAAGTTCCCAACCGTCCCAACCAGGGTTGCCACGTTAGAAAATATAAAAAATCCCACACTTATTGGGGGAAATTTTGTGATAGTCACCAAAATTGGCAAAAGTACATTACAAAATAAACAAATTTGGTGACAAGCTATCACCCATGACAACCCTGCTTCCAACTCAAAGTCAGCCGACGCAACATACAAAAACAAACAATCGCCGCTAATGAATGCCCATGCATGTGTTTTAATAGTGTGACCCCAGACCAGGTCCACAGGAGAAAGTGGCATACAATGTATAATAGCTACTAACGTTCGCGTTAATCCATTTCTAAAGCAAAATATCACCGTTTGTTTAATCAAAAAATATACAAATAGGTATAAATATCAAAATCCCTTTTTACCACGGCCTAATCCCAACACTAACCCCTCCGTACACATCAGTTTCACCGGTATACGAACAACCGTTATAGTTGCTGTCATACACGGCCTCAGAAGTCTGGTATGGTGCACTGTAGAATTCAGTCGGGTTGGGGTAGTATGTCTCACCGAAGTAAGGCACTGCTTGTGCAGGGTAGTTAAACTCTGTGAAAGGCGGAGAGCTGTAGTCATTTCGTAGTACGTTGAGAGATGAGGAAACGGCAACGTGTTGTGCAATCGCTGATGTGGCCTGTAGTGTCTGATCCTGGATCTGCCGCTTGGATTTGTACCGTCGATTTTGGAACCAGATTTTTACCTGAAAGATAATTGAGTTTCAGGTTGAGTTGAGGTTGAGGTTTCGGAACTGAAGAAACTGGCGCAGTGGCGGAAGAGGACGACAGCGCCTCCCGGAATGGTACACTGTAAAAAGCTTCTCCGAGTAAGGATTCAAGTTAACTGCAATATTTGCCACTGGGATTAATCTTATCTCTACTGGGAAAAGATTAGTCCAAAGTGTGTTGCGAGAGCAACACTTCGGTTTTGTGGGTTTTTTTTTTTTTTTTCTTAGTACCCCGATTTGCGCTTATTCTCAGAAAGTGGTAAGGGTCTAACCTGTGCGGTGTTTACGGAAAGTGTGGAACTTATTGATGAATATGACATTACATTTCGGAAACCTCCGTAGAACTCTTGCCTGGGGCCAAGAAGGATGGTTTTTGCTTGTCCTCGAGCCAGAGCCTACGGTGTGCGAAGTGAAGTGGAGTTATATAGCCCATGTCAGAGAGGACTATCTGAAGTTATGCAGCCGAGCTTTTGTTTCATCAAACCATGTTTCTGCGTTCGAGTGGAAAGCTCCGTTCTAGAAGGCAAGCAGACAGGCACCAGTTTTAAACTGAAGATGGACTAAAATCGATAAGTGCGAAATATGTGCGGCAGTTCCCTGGCCCCACGGCCAATACATTCTTTGAGTGATTAAATAGAAAAATTTACAGAATCAAAAAAGTGTCATTTTCCCACGGGTCCGAAAGTGCTGCCATCTATTCGTTCTACCCGTTTCTGTTTGTGATTTCAGCTGAGTTTATCATTCCGTTTCTTACAGTTGGGAGTGAGGAAGATAAATGAAATCAGACGGGCCTCTTAAACTTTAAAAGTTCTCTCACTGCTGAAGAAATTAGAGCTTATCCTTTGCTCCTTTCTAAATGGTGAAATTAGAAAGTTGGCCTACGGCAAAAAAGTCAACTTTTGAACTAATACAGATATTTTTTTTTTTCAACGGCACTCGGTAGACCTCGATCAGCTGATCAAAGTATGTGCCATTTGTTGTTTGGTACAAAAATTCCTTCGTTGGATACAACAGTTTGAAAGTTTGGAGGGGTTGACAACTTCAATAGTGAGGTACATACTGAAACCAAAAATAGGTCGATACCAATCGTGAGACATGTAGGGTACCTGTAAGCAACAGTCGGCTGCTAGACCACAGTCATCTTCGGCGATGAGGGGTTAGCAATGTTGGTAGTTGGTGTACCTATCAATCCTATTATTTCTTTCGTGTGTATTTGATCGTGAGAACAATTTGATACCATGTCTATCAAGGGGAGATGGACTTGTAAGGATGAATCGGTTGCTAGAAGGGGTTCCTGAGGGTCTAGAAACTTGTGAAAATTGGTGCACATGTTTTTTATCTCTATAAATCAGAGGGTAAGTGTCTAAGGGTAAGGGTCTCTTTAGTCTATCACTGTAACATGGAGTTAAGTCTTTGAGGGGTTGACAACTTTAGTGGTAGGGTACAAAGTGGTAGGGTATCCCCTCACCACCGTCTTATCCGTTTGTTTCGTTGATTTTGTGTATATTTCGTTTTCTTTTTTTTGTGTTTTTTTTTACTTATTCCTACTCCACCATATTTACTTCATGTATTGTGTGGGTGATAAATAAACTAAATTAAATTAAACTCAAACAAAGAATAGGCGGAACCCAATAGTGAGACATGTCCGGACTTGTAACTCTTGTAAGTAACAATTGGCTGTTATACCATAATCATCTTCGGCGGTGAGAGGTTCCCGACCGTGTTAACGCAACGGATACAAATGATAATTTAAAACAACGACATAGTTTCGGAATAATTAGCCGAGTGGCATCTATAGTATTTTGATCCTGATAAGTTATTAATAGCTTTATAATACCACCTAGATTTTGTAAGATAATGTTCCAAGTTTTCGCCAGTCACGATGTTGGCGATTGAAAAGGATAAAGTTCAACTGGCTCCAAGATCAATTTAGTCCCTACTTACGATATTCTGTTGTTGTTGTTTTTTACTTGTAAGCAAAAATCGACTATTAGACCAATTTTCGGCGATGAGGGGCTTGTAACTTTTGCTAGTTGGTCTACCTATTAATCCTATTATTTGTTGCTGGTGTATTTGAATTGAAAACAATTTAGTACTATGTCTATCACGGGGAGATGGACTTGTAAGTAGGAGTCAGTTGCTAGAAGGGGTTCATAAGGGGCTAGAAACTAGTGCAAATTGGTGCACATTTTATTTGATCTCTTTCAGTCTGAGGGTACGAAAATGAGTCTCCATGGTCTATCACTGTTACTTAGAATTAAGTCTTTGAGGGGTTGACAACTTTAGTGGTAGGGTAAACACTCAAACAAAGAATAGGCGGAACCCAACTGTGAGACAAGTCAGGTACTTGTAACTAACAGTCGGCGATTACACCATAATCATCTTCCGGGCTTCCGACTGTTCCTGTATGTATACCTATTTTGTTTCCGGTGGTTTTTACGATAAGAAAAGTTTCGTTGATGTCGTCGTTCAAGAACCGGTTGCTAAGCTTTGCCATTTTCATGAGATGCTAGAATGGCCTATGGGAACGTCTTTCACTATAATCTAGAATTAAGTGCTAACGCAACGCATACAAATAATAATGTAAAACAATGATTTATGTTACGCAGATGTTACGCGATAATTAGTAGAGGTATTTTGGTATTTTGAACTAAAAAGCTACGGATAGCTTCATAATGCCAACTAGGTTATATAAGGTAATGATATAAAAAAAGGATAAAGTTCAACTGGCTGCAAAGTCAGTCTCTGCCGAAATTGTCTTGGGGTATGGTTGCGCACTTCACGTCTGTGCAGTATATAATATTGAATATTTTGTTTCTTTATATTGTTGTTTATTTGTATATATAGTATTGCATTCAATTTTTTCGCTTTTCTTTTTTGTTCCCAATATAATTATGCTAAGTGATTAAATTATTGAGTCCTGCCACAAACAAATCTGTCTAGATTTTCACGTGGCAAGTTTGTTGATACTGAATTTTTGTTGTTGTAAAATTCCATTATATATTAAGATTTGTCTCTCAACTAAGATTAATATTATTCTTTAGTCCAGAAAAAGAAATTCCGTATTGACTAGCCTAATACAAGAAGAAGAACAACAAAAGTACCATAACGAATATCACCTATCCGCCTGGGAAACCAAAAAGATCGGAACTGATCTTATTTCAGACGGGTAATGATAACTGCATAAATGGGGTACTCAGTCCCTCAATAAGACTATTTCCACAATAATTATTTACGAGTCTAAGGGATTTCCTGCTTCTTCGAACTAATGCAAAATCTAGCTGTAGCCCAGGCCGTATCCAGGGGGGGGGGGGGGGGGGTTAGGGGGTTGACCCCCCCCCCCGAAACATACACAAATACTAATTTTTATAGGCTTTTTCCTCTGAATTATGTCTTTTTCGTCCTACCGGCAGGCAACCACCCCCCCCCCCCCCGAAATAAATTCCTGGATACGGGCCTGATTGTAGCATCAGAAGACATTTCCGTGGCGCTACACCAAGGTGGGAAAGAATGTAGGAGACGGAACGAGTTGTTGAAAAATACTAGTTGAAAAAAAATACTAGTTGAAAACATACTAGTTGAAGAGTAACTAGTGCGAGGGCTCTTTTAACCGTATGCGATGGCGAGTGTAAAGAGAGGGGTTGACAAATACCATCGTTTCTACAGGCGACCAGAAAAATCTCGCTGAAAGCTTTATTAGCTAGTCGAACGACTCACTGACGGCAAAAGCGGCCTGTTTTAGAAGCCTTAACGGACCCCTCGTAATATTTTTTGTTTCAGCTTACAGTATTTTAAAATATTTGAATGCTTTAAAATAGGCTGTGCTCAAGAAATAACCCACGGTTTTGGCTGTTTTAAGCAGAGCTGGTGGACTCTGACTTTGGACTCGTCTCGAGACGCCTTTTTCAAGGAGTCGGACTTGCCTCGGACTCGTCTTTCACGGAGACTCGGGACTCGGACTCGGGACTTTGGACTCGGACTCCTGACTCGTCCTCGAGACGTCTTTTTCGAGGACTCGGATTTGCTGGACTCTGGTTTTAAGCCTTTTCCGAGACCCGTTGACTTGTAGCAAAAACAGGGAAACAATTTACATAACCAGTTTTTCTGATGGAAAAACTTCTATCAGACAACTAACTGTCGACAACGTGATACACGTCGACGGTACCAAAACACGGCAAGTCAGAAAATCATCGTGGTTTTGTTAGAGGGGTTAGAATGTGCCGTGCGGAGTCGGCGGGTTTAGAAATATACGAAGTGATTATGGAAGTAGGATGCGTTAGTTTTATAGGTAGGACAGGTCCTTTAAGAAATGGCATGGATTATTACCTGAGTAGGTGACAGCTTAAGCAGTGTTGAAAGATGTTCTCGCTCCGGAGCCGACAAGTATTTCTGTTGTTTGAATCTTCGCTCCAGCTCGAAGACTTGTGACTGTAAGAAAAGAAGATATTTGCGGGCGAAATTCAAGAGTTCAGTTCAAATTCGAAGTTTCGCCCCCCCCCCCCCCCCAAAAAAAAAGTCTCCACAACGTCCCATCTCAGCTTCCCCGCACATCACGGCCTGTCCCTTCTTCTCTAGTGAATTTTAGTGTTTTGTTCAGTTTTTCGTTCTTTTTCATTGTTCGTATTCCGCTATTCTGTCTTTACAGCGGGTTATAAAAACAAATAAACAATAAATAAGAGTACACCGTAAAAATCTTGCAGGACTTGCTACTGGGATTAATCTTGTCTCTATTGACAAAAGATTATCTCTAATTCGGACTAATCTTATCCCAGTAGAGATAAGATTAATCACAGCAGCAAATACTGCAGTTAACTTTAATCCCGACTCGGAAAAACTTTTTTTGCAGTGTACTGTTATACTGAAAAAAAATAAAAATAAATAGACTTTCATTCTGAGAAGCTCAAAACCTGTGACTGAGATCAAAATAGTTGAGTTTTTTCGTGAAAGCAGTAGGTTTTTCTGAAAATCAGTCGATTTTTCGTCAAAACAGTCGTTTTCCTGGAAATCAGTCGTTTATTATTATTAATTACCAGCCAGTCGGTAAATTGCTTGTCCCCCCAAACAAATTTTTTTTTTTGGCTAGTAACGCCTCTGACTGAGAGAACTATTCTTTGAGGCATGAGGAGGGATTGAGCCAGCCCCACTCAGCCGCTCCAGCCGCCTCTGATGATGATGAAATTTTATTTACGCACTTAAGAAGAGAGAAATAGCGTAGTACAGACAAAGAAAATGAAAAGTTACACTGAGCTTTCAACAATGTAGCAAATGCACAATAAACATTAAATTCTCTGTTGTACATTTATAACACACACCATACATATAAAACAGGTATGTTGTATGTGACATGTTGTATGGTGTTCCTCGAACCGTTCTCCCCGTCGCCAAAGAGTAAAGTTGTGTCATGTATTATTTATCATAAAGATAAACCAAGAACAAATAATCAGATAGAACATCCGCCTCCCTATCTCTGTACTATGACTATACGGAGTAGACTATTTTCCCGTATATTTTCCGCTGTGAACGAGCGAAAGTTAGTAGCCTCGCGCTACATCACGTTTCGTTACCGTTACAATTAGCTACATCGCTGTGAAACCACCTTGAGAACCTCCACTAGCAGACAAAAATGATTGGTTCTTTGTATGCGCTCAACCGGGTAAGCGAGAGGAGTACCCTTCGTGCATTTTCATTCTCTGCGATAAGCAACGGCGAAAACGGGATTAGAGTAGACCGGTAAAAAGCTACAGTAAATACCTCTAGGTCCGCTCAGTTTTGTCGGGGTATTCTTACCCATGGTTCACACTGCTGCGATTTCGCGCAAAATTCTGCGTCATGGGACACATGACACAAATCGTGCGACAAGCAACGCAGAACTTTGCGTTTTGTCGCAGTGTCGGATGCGTTGAAATATTTCAAAGGATCCGAAATAACGCATGCGATTTTTGAGGGAAAGAAAAGAAAAAACAAAGACTAGTTAATTTTCAAGACTAAAAATTGCTCTACCTTGGTCTGACTGTAATCCTAGGATGACTGAATGCAAAATATCGTCTGAATAAACTTGTATTAAACCTGTTTTGAACAAGATGACATATGAGGTTTGACTGAAGATTTCCCAGTGATGGGTGGTATTCAGATTTGTAATCTCCCAGCATCTTCAGACTCTGTTTCCCCGAGGGTTTCTTTGTCTTTTGCAGAATAATCTCGTCGAAAAGTTTCGTTTTCCATTTGCGTCTGCGTGGTAGTGGGAACGACCATGCGATTCTGTCGCACGTCAGAACATCAAAGAAAAAATCGTGTCGCACACGAAGCAGCAGTGTGAACCAAGGGTTAGTCGCTGCATGGTACCAAAGACAGAGGTTCTATCTGATTATTTATTCTTGGACAAACGTAACTCGATCATATCTACACAGCGCTACAGAGGGAGCAGAGCTAACCTAGCAGCATCTGCCGACCAAGTATATAGCCGCCCCCTAATGGCGAATGCTATGTTGCTATTCTTAGTACAAATAGACGAAATTTCAAATTACCTGTGTAAACAGTATTCTCGGCTTTCGCTTCAGCTTACATCTGTCCCGGGAGTCAACTGACTTATGTTTGGCTTCGGAAGTTTTGTGAACTGGCTTGGCCTCGGTTCGGGTTTCTAAAAACACAGATGTAGTTGACATACATGGTAGATATGCACAGATAAATGCGAGTCTGCCGTGCCAAGAGGAAATACAGGAATGACACGTCAGACCCACCAAAAATGGTCGGTTATGCTAAATATAGTCTCGAGGGTATGCCAATTCACAAATCAGTATGATGTGCCAGATGCCCAGCCGGGGCTCAGGGGAGGAAGTACACGCCAAGTGAGCAATCCCTCGACGATTTTTAAACATGGTTTTCAACATACGCGGGTCAAAGTGGAGCCTATTATTCCCGATGAAAAATATGTAACCTGTGTAGTTGTACGATATCAACTCGTCCGTGAAGTGGCATGTAAGCAGGCCCGTATCCAGGAATTTATTTCGGAGGGGGGGGGGGTGCCTTTCGGGGGGGGGGTTGCCTGCTGGTCCGACACAAAAGTACAAAACACACATAGATCAGAGGGAAAAGCCTATACAAATAATTAAATTTGTGTATTTGGGGGGGGAGGGGTCAACCCCCTAACCCCCCCCCCTGGATACGGCCTTGTATGTAGGAATATATATATATGTAGCCTGTTAGTCCGAAATACTTTCATATAACTTTGCTTCAGACTCGGATACTCTTAGGTAGGCTACTCTTAGGCAGTATCATTCAGTGTTGAGATAGTAGCATGCAGTGACATCTGTTACTACTGCATGCTACTAAAATTTACAACTGATTTTCATAAGCTCTTTGTCTTGGAAAGACAAATTAGGATTCCACAAGGAAGAATTTTTAGAAGCTGATTTCTATTTTCAATACGAGTTCTACTAAGAAAGAACTTTTTTCTATTAAAAACATTTACTCTTTTCTTTTTTTGGTGTGTGCGTGTGGGAGGGGGGGGGGGGGTATTCGGCTCTCATCTAATCCAAACCCTATGATCAGCAGCCATCAGCTGGTGTGCTAGGTCCCCTGGTACCCCCCCCCCCCCCCGACTGCAAATATAAAGGGAATAATAAAATCTGATTACAAACTGCAGTTTGGGCAGCAAGCACTTACGGATTTTTCGTAGACACGCGCGTTAAATGTAAACGCGTGACGGTGGCTCGCTGGCCGCTCACTTCTATATATTGTATTTATTCTTCATAAAAACAGTTCATATTTTATTAACACTGTGTGTAGGGGGGGGGGGGGGGGAGGTCGACAGGGGGTGGGTCACCGGACGGTGGTGGTTTAGCCGGAACCCCCCAAAACCAAACCTTGATGGTTAATACCAACCAGACTTCAGCATGGATCATTCTTATTCTAGCGACGATTTCGAGTAAGGACAGAAATACAAATAAAAAGAGACACGGGAAATATTTCGCCAGGATAAACTTATTACATGCTGATAGCACAGTTACCCTTCTAATTAGCAAATGATGGTTATTTATACTCGTGCAAGGAAATCAAGAATCGTGACGTCACACAACCACATATACGTGGCGATCAAAGGGGTTAGACACTTGCAAGTAGCAACGTGAAGGAATTAAATTTTTCGGATGTAAAAACATATCTAATTTGCTTGTTTGCGCCAATCATTACCTCGGTAAAAAGAATACTGGACCATTCTTATCAATTATAGCCTAAAGTAAAGGATTCTATATGTGCGGAGTTGGGCCTCGTTATATTCGGATTCAGACTAAAATATGTCCTAGATTGCACGCTGCCTCTAGTATGGCCCTCCCCCACCCTTGCTCTTAAACAATAATCTAGTACTTAGGCGATCAATGAACGTCATGAGTTGCAACAACTAGGACTAAGGGGGCTTTAGTACCGGGGAAATTAGGACTAAGGGCAAAACTGACGACGGATCTGAAAAGGAGGACTTACTTGACGTTTCGGCGGCACGTTCCTTATGCGACTTCTTTCTTCTTTCATTGCTGTCACACTGATCATAAGGCGTGCAAAGTTCATTCAACTGTTGAAGATGATGGGAGGTTAGGGGCACTGGTCTCTTTACGTCCGAATTGTTCTCAACCTTTTTCCAAGGCAATCTCTCACAAGGAGTCACTGGTTCTTTCGACCATTCGAGTTTTAAAGGTTCAATCCAGGTCTGTGTCGGAGATGGTGTGAAGTTGGCGTTATGCCACTCATCCCCAGAGCCTATGCCTTCATCACTAACTGAACTCTGGTCGGAATAGGGACGAAATTCATCGTAAGGCACTTGAAACAGACTCTCCATCTTCGCTCTAACAAGCACTAATCCACATTTGGAAGCCAAGTAGTTGGAACAAGTGCTTTTGTTCTAAGGAACTCTCGCTGCACTTCAACAACCAATCAGACTGCTCCTTCTGAAAGCTTCCGACCAATGGCAAGGTAGAAACGATAGAACAGGCGTGGCTTAGCTTGGAATTTCTAGTAACGACTTTAGAAACATGATACGTTTTGAGATGCTTAGACAAATGAAGGTGTCAGAGAAAAGTGATAGGGAAACATTAAAGGAATGTTGAGAAGCTTTTATTGGGTCGAGGGAAAGGTGACGTGACGGGATACCAGGATGATGTGTTTCTGAAGGGATACATATTTTAGAGGTAGCAGTTCTGATAAGAAACTTTCGACTTGGCTCATAGCATCTGTTCGTATCCAAGGCGTGGAGGATCTTCTGTACGGGGGCCGAAATATAGTTTAGCATACAATACGTAAAACTAAAGGTCTACACTACTACTTCGGCTTGTTCCAATTCAGGGCTTCGAGCGGATCAATTTCTGAAAGTTCTACATTATCTCATCAACATGAGCAGAGAAATCTTAAAATATGGATTTATGAGTAATCAACAGAAAAAAATAGCTAACACTATCCGCTTGGAAAACCATCCCCAGCGCACTTAACCTTGATCTTACTCTCCCAATCGTTTCCGTATTACAGCAGCGTCAATGCGCTTCGGTATTTAGGTCACATGAGCAAATGCCAGGATGTTAGAGATGACCACAACAGCCCCGATAGCAGCTTTGTGGGTGTATAAATCGATATTCCATCGCACCCATACATAAATCATGTCAAGAAAATGTAAGCTATTAAGCCTATTGTTCACAGCCCAGCTATGGCAGTCTCTTGTCGCATTTGAATGTGTTTAGTTTCTTTTGGCTATGACGATTTGCTGAAGTCAAAGTACTCATTCATTCAAACGCTTAACCTTCTGTTTTGAACAAGCAATAGGAAACGTAACCGGGCTCGCTCCACTCGTCTAGCTATTTAGATTGTATGTATGTATATATTTATTTCCCATCAGATGAAAACAGATGGAGTACAAGATAAAAAGAAAACGAGAAACACACTACCAGAGAATACACTAACACAGAAAAACAAAGAACGAGATGGATACCTAAATACAAAAGACAGAACTACTGCCTCAAAATTGTTGCCCAAGGATGAGCAACAATACCAGAGTTGTGTCTGGCAATCTGAGCTATGATCGCTTCATCAGGGTCGATAATCCCATACCGACTTGTCACAAAACGGTTGCTAGTCCATGATGGAAGCCGTAGGAGGTACTTCGCATATTTGTAATATGTAGACCGCAACTTTTTCTTATCTTCCTTTTGGAATATCCTCCAATCAGATTATTTGCATATAAACATATAACATATTTTTACTTTAGAAAACTGAATCGTTCAATAAAGTATCGTTTTATGGCTCTAAAAGCCACCACTGCCCAGCCATACATAAAGACAAACCAATCTATTAACTTGCGAGCTGATTCGACATATCCTTTCACCGAGGTGAACATGAGACCCCGCCTTGTCGATCCTGGCATGTCTACCGAGATGTTCAATTCACTTCAATTCAATTTCAATTTATTTTCAAAATTCCTTCACGGGCAAGCCGAACATTGGATTTTTCGTCATAAATATAATAGCATCAAGACCTTTGTCATAATTTTGTCATAAATAATAAAATTATATACAATTCGAATCACTAGGTGATCATTTACAATTACACTTAGACATAGACATAGATATAGACATAGACATTTTTTTAATTTCATCAAAAACACATAAATTAAGCAAACAATTTACGATTAACGGCCACTTTTAAGACAAAAAAATCCTGATTGTGGCCGTAATTCTAACCACCATGAATCCACTATATCATTCCCTTATTACCTTGGGTTGGGGGGGATATTTTTTTTTTTTTTAAATAAATACCCTTTCCTCCTATCACACTTCTTTCCCTTTCAAATAATGAGATTTAACCATTCTCTTGAATGATGCCAGACTTGCAGCCTCTCTGACCGATTCTGGAAGGTCATTCCAGACACTCACACCTATGTTCCTGAGAACAAATCCTGCTCTTGTTGTGTTTCTTCTCTCGTGAGCTAAATCCTCTGAATGTCGGGTGAAATAAGGGTGATAAAACGAGTTAGTGTTAAAAAAATCATAAAAGTACTCAGGGCTTACCTTATTTACACTTTGAAAAACAAAAATCGCTAGCTGGTAATCACGAAGCTCACCTACGTTCAAAATCGCATTCTTTCTAAAATACTCCGCAGTATTCTGAGAATTTTGGAATTCTCCTATGAGACGCAGCGCTTTGTTTTGTATTATTTGGGTTCTTTTATAATTGGCAAAGAAATTACTTGCCCTACATCAAACCGAAAATCAAATAACTACAACATAAACAGGAGTTACGACGAATTATGCATTTCGACGAATGTCGTCACATTACACGTCTAGGATGTCTACGTGGATAAGCACAATTGAGTCATAGGCTTTTAAATTATATTAAAAAAACAACTGTTTCTGGTTTACTGGTCACGGTAAAAGCCCCTTGTGGAAAGTGCCATCTATGTAATGTTATTAATTTCCGTGACATGGGGATGGGAACTTGTTAGATGAATTTGCCTTCGGACGGGATTACTGTTCCTATGGCCGGCTTCTACCAGATTATTGTAGTGGTTTGCGAACTCTGTTCACATGCCCCTCGGTAGCTCAAATGGTACGAGCGCCTGCCTTGTAAGCAGAGGGTCTAGGGTTCAAATCCCGGTTTAGGAGCATTTTTGTCTTTTTTTTTCACTACTTATAAAAGGAAAAATTCGCTTCAAATTAGGCCAACATTTCGCACCGAGTTGTTTCAACTCCAAGTCGAATATTGTTTTGCGCCGCATCTTGATTTACCGTGGCGAAAACAAAATGGCTAAAGTAGAAAACTGGTAAGGCAATTTTGTTTTTTCCTGGGAAATTCTTTCAAATATTCGCTTTCGGTGGTTTCTATAAAACTAATTTGTCGAGTGGCGTAAACAGGAAAAAAAATCGTGAGCGGTAAAGACTCGCGTTTTCTGAACACCAAGATTAATTGCAGTATTAACCCGATTGCAGATATGCATTTTTTCATGCCCCAACAAGAAAACAAAAAAAAATAAAAAAAGATTAAAATGACAAGACAATTCTTCAGCCTATGTAAGTGTCAGAAGACTGATAACACCTGGTTCACAGTTCTCCTAGTTCTTTGTCATAAAATCTATGTCTCTTAATATACATATGCGCATCCTTACGTTATAAAATGACAATAATAGGGCTTCTTATGCTTTGAACCTTTTGAGTGTTATCTATTTGTAAAACATAAAAGGCGAGAACGCTTTAAGCGTAGCCTTAATGCAGCTCAGCAGATGCTTTACTCAGTGTAAATTCTGTCAGTGTGTGCGGTTTTCTTTTTAAGCTTCTTGCATTCTTTCCATTATCTCTGTTGCCAGTAATATTATTTTCTTTCCTTCTTTCTTGTTTTTTTTTCTCTTCTTCTTCATTTAATTACTCCGTCTTTTTGTACGTTTGTGCATTATGATGGGCAATACTAGAAATTCATTTCTAAGCAAAACCTTTGAGGCAGAAATGATCATGGGCTCATGGGGATTATGAAAATGTATATTTTGCTCCAAAGTGTTTTATTTACTTTGCGGTTAGATGAGTACTTTTAGGGATGTTCAGATCTTGGAAGTGACACTTTCTAAGCCAATCTTATCAAGTCTCCAATGTTCAAGCCAAGTTTCATCGTCCTAGCACATCTGGAAGTACCTTAAATCGCGATCATCGCAATTCCGGAACCCTCCCTCCAACTGCCCCCACATATATTAAGTTTCAATAAGATCGGATTCCCCGTTCAAAAGTTATACATACGTCAATATTCCGGATTCCACCTACCTCTACTCCCCCACGGTGGTCGGATCGGGAAAGTGACTATTCTCAAGTTAGTTTGGTCGAGTCGCTAATACACCTGCCAAGTTTCATCGTCCTAGCACATCTGGAAGTACCCTAACTCGCGATCAGCGGACTGACCGACCGACAGACCGACGGAAAAGTGATCGGTATATGGCACTTGGCCGAAAGGCAAGTGCCACAAAAACAAGATTCACAACGCAGAACGGCAGTGTCTATCGTTCCCCTGTCTGGGAATCGACGTGTCAGTAGTTAATGTTCCCCGAGAGATCGGGGAATCCACTTGCCCAGGGCTAATCTTCCCCGCCAAGTCGGGGAATCGATGTGCCCTGGGTTAACGTTCCCCGAGTACTCGGGGAATCGGAAGTGTCCAGAGCTAATGTTAACTCATAATCAAATAATCTATTTAGCGGTCGGGGAATGGAAGTGGAGGGGTTATTGTTCCCCGACATGCAAATAATCAATTTTTAGATCGGGGAACCGAAGTGCGAGGGGCTAATGTTTCCGGACATGCAAGTATTGATTTTGTTGAGTTCTGGTCGGGGAATCCAAGTGCCAGGGGCTAATGTTCCCCGACATGCAAATAATCGATTTTTAGATCGGGGAATCGAACTGTAAGGGGCTAATGTTTCCGGACATGCAAGTATTGATTTTGTTGAGTTGAGGTCGGGGAATCCAATTGCTAGGAGCTAATGTCCCCCGATAAGGAATGATGGTTTTGGAGTTCGAGGAATCGAATCATCCAGAGCTAATGTTCCTGCATAATCAAATGGCCTTGCACTTGGATTCCCCCACCTCAACTAAGCAAAATCAGTGTTTGCATGTCGGGGAACATTAGCCAATGAAACTTCGATTCCGCGACCTCAACAACCATAATTGCTCATCAGGGAACGTTAGCCCCTGGCACTTGGGTTCCCCGACCTCAAAATCGATTATTTGATTATGAGGGAACATTAGCTCTGGACACTTCGATTCCCCGAGTCACCGGGGAATGTTAGCCCAGGGCACATCGATTCCCCGACTTGGCGGGGATGGTTAGCCCTGGGCAAGTGGATTCCCCGATCTGTCGGGGAACATTAGCTCCTGACACATCGATTCCCCGACAAACCGGGGAACAATAGCGTGTAGAGTATCGATTCCCAGATAGGGGAACAATAGACACTGCCACGCGGAACCTCGGACAGCAATGGAGCAGGCGCGGACGGTGCGGATAAGGTGAAGACGGTGTAAAAATGGTGAAGAGACGACAAGAACGGTATACACCCAGTAACGATAAGCTGAGGTCGACGACTACCGGAAAAGACATGGCAAAACGGAGGACCAACGAAGTTAGAAAAAACTTGGCAAAATGCTTCTTTAGACGGTTCATGTTGAATAGTGCAGTTTTGGGCTAAATGGTCAAAGGTTCTTGGGAGCGCTTAACTAGCTACTTCATTTGACTGGTAGTCGAGGGCGCCACTATGGGGGGGTGATTCTAGCTTTCAAAATATTCCTCCTTGGTGATATTGCTTGCTCCTTAATTAATTTTAAAATACAAATGCCAAAAAAATTCTTTAATTTAAAGCTATATATGAAAAATACTTTAAATTTACTGGGGGCTCAAAATAGATCTTGCCCCCCCCCCCCCCGTCCCTCTAAGTTTTACTGAAATGGCGCCGTTACTATTAGCTGACTTCTGTCAGAGCAAGTGACACTATTCAAAGTTAATTAACTTTCAAAGAAGCAGACCTCCACTGTAGTGCTGTCAGACTACCAAAATTTGTTTCAGATCTAACGATGTGAAACCACTGGAGATCCCAAGTAACTGCCTTAAAACCAGTCATACATTCTTTATTAAAAAGAAGCAATGATTTTGTATAGCCAAGTTCTAATCCCCCCTATCCAAACACCTCCGTTCCCATGACGCAAACGACGCAATGAAAAACGCAGATCACTTCGTCAAAAACAAACAAATCCAAGCATTCCAAATAGGACTTAAAAGCATAACTCTGTTCGGCGGTTATGAACCGCTGGAGTTCCCACACATTTCCAAGGCGTCACCTTTATCTGGAGAGGGCGCCGCAAGTCGCGTCATCTCTGAAAATCCAGGCGTTCGACTTTATAGCACTGGCCATCATCCATTGCGTAAAAAGAGGAACACCGTACGGGATGGGCAACAGATTGTCATAGGTCGACAGAAATGAGGTCAGGAATTGAAACAATCATTCAACAGCAATTCTCCATATGAGAGTTTAACGCATTCTAACACATCTGGGCCTTTTGCCCCCCCCCCCCCCTTATCCGAGTTGTTCCTTCTGCCACAAAGATAGTTGCGTTTTTGCAGATACCACGCTAACTGATACCACGGTAACTGGATCTGCATTTCTTATTTTTTGTAGTTACCGTGGTATCTGATACCCCGGTTGCTTTGCAATAACGTCAATTGCCGAATTTACGCTTTTCGAGTCACCTCAAAAGAAAAGTAATATCAAGTCCCATCTCTAAGAGCGTGTTCCACCCTTCTACAAATAGTAACTATTAGTTACTATTTCCGTTCCAACCTCACTTACGCTGACCGTTCCAACCTTCTCGAAATAGTAACTATTTGCTTACCACGATCGGAAGCGTCGTAACTACGAATCTCTGTAACGTGATTGGTCGGATTCGCCCGTGACATGATATTCTGCTGCAAAATAGAAAATCGTTCCAGCCTTGACGGCAAAAAGCCAGGATTCGTGACGACGTGCGTAGTAACTACGGCAAGTAGGGTGGAACACGCTCGAAGTGTCAAACTTCTTTCCCGCCAATTTGACAAAATCCTAGGCTCTATTGTTGGTGACGATGAAAATGAGATTACCTTTTCAGATACCACGATCTTTACCAACGACTTTAGACAGTGTCAGACGATGTCATGGTATCTGCAAAAACGCAACTAATGATTCACAGAAGAAAATATCTAGGGTAGTGGTTAGGGTAGTGGATGGTCTTTTTTCTTGTTCCGTGTGTGGACAGGCGCTAGAAAATAATTCAAATTCAAATTCGTTTATTTCCATGATATCTTTTAACAAAAATAGTGGTGGATCGTCATACATGGTCGACATAGTTATAAATAATCACTTATATGTTACAATTTTAAAACAAAATCAAATAACAAACATATTTACAAAACATGTCAATTTAAAATTCATACTCTTGATGACTAACTCTTCGTACCGTTAAAATATCGCAATATGCCCCGCGAGGAGCTAGCAACGTCAGCGAATAGTTGCTGTTTTGCAGATCCCATGGTATCTGTTACCACGGTAACTCGATCCGCAATTAGTCGTTTTTGCAGTATCGTGGTATCTGATACACGGTTGCTCTGCAAAAACGACTAATGCCGAAATTGCACTTTTCGAAGTCATACCAAAAGAAAAACTGATATCCAGTTCCACCACTAAGTGCTAAGCTTCTTTCTCACCAATCTGACAAAGTTTGATGAAAGCGAGGTGACTTTTCAGTTACCACTGTCAGACCGTGGTATCTGAATAACAGATACCGCGATAACTGGCCAGACACCACGATAACTGCAAAAACGCCTTTGGACCGTGGTATCAGATACCGCGATAACTGCAAACACGACTTTAGACCGTGGTATCAGATACCATGGTATCTTCAAAAACGCAACTTATGTAATCTCTATTTCTTCCGAGACATGGGGATGGGAATTTTTTAGATGAATCTTCCTTCAGGCGATGGCCAGTTCTATCTGAATTTTTTTTTTAAATGCCACGTAGCATCTTTTCCGTTCTTCCTGTCCAATTGGGTTTGTTTAATAAGTATGAGGGCTGATGGTTGCCGCTCGGTGCAAGAAGAAAGTATATGGGGAAAAAAGAGGAAAGATCGGGTCCTTACTACTTCTGTCCTATGTGTGGAGAAATGAACGAGGATATGTGCCACCTTTTGTGTGATTGTAGAGAGTTACGGGGCTAAGGGAGGAGATTTTCGGGGCGGGGGGAACTGATAAGAAATGGATTATTAAAATGACGGGGAGTAAAGATTTTAAAGAAATAAGAATTATTGGGAAGTTCCTCAGGTTAGCTTTTAAACACCGGAAAGATTTCTTCTGATGGGGAAATTGTGTTTTTAGTGCTAAGAAAGTATTCAGTGTAAATTAAAAATATTAAGAGTGTGTTAGTGTGTATATGCGCATGTAAGATTGTTTACTTTTTGTTTCGTTTTGTTGCATGATGGCCGGATGGCTTTAATGTGCAAATAAATCATTCATTCATTCATTCATATGATTTGGCCAGGTGACTACGCTTCCACTTCCCTCGGTGACGCCAACGGTCCTAACATCTGATATTTAATTTTTGTTGGTCCATTGTAGTGGTTTGCAACGTTGTTGGATAGTTTACACATATCTTTAATCAAGAGGGTTCGTTTGAGTGACGTTTCTTGTTCTTCCCGAGGTTCATTGGCGTATTTAGGACTTAGTCATACTGAGCACTTTATGAATGTTTGCGAAGAATTAAAAGATCTGACGAGGGAGATTTTGGCGTTGAATACTTGGTGATGGGAAATACTTGGGGTGGAATTTGGGTAGAGAATGGTTGGGGAAAAATCTTTTCTGGGATTTTAAAATCTTGAAAGATGGTCTCTCTGAGAATGTCGCACACGGAGCACTTTCTATAGTCTTGCCAGGTTTCGTCTGTTTTGTATCATTGCAACTAATGTATAATGGTGTAATATGTAACTTTGTTTCGATTTTGGGTGTTTTGTAATTTACCACGGCCGCAAGAATAGTGGGATAAACAACAACTACTACTACATCCAGGCAAGAACATAGTGGTCAAGATTCCCTAGGGGGTTGTCAGAGTAGGGCCCGCCTTTTTGGTAATTTAGCAAAAACAAACTTTACTTTAATTTTCTCAACTTAGCCTGCTTTTGCTTTAGAAAGAAGATCATTATATAATCATTATATAATAATTAAACATAACATATAATAAATATATAATAAATTATTATATATAATTAGTTATAATTTTCATTTTTACCACTTTAGCCCCCGGCCTTTCCGTAGGTTGGGGGCCTAGGCACAGTTTCATCAAACGGACTGCTGGCCTACCTCAGATGGGCCTAAGTGAACCTTTATTAGAAATATTAGTTGCGTTTTTGCACATGATATGATACCAAGGTCTAGTCATTTTTGCAGTTCTGATACCACGGTCAAAGGCGTGTCTGCAGTTAACATGGTAATGAAAAAATCATCTCACTTTCATCATCACCGACACAAGAGCGTAAGTTCTTGTCAAATTGGTGGGAAAGAAGTTTGGCACTTGTGCTGTGAGTGAATACCAGTTTTATTTTTGGGGTGATTTCTAAAAGCGTGAATTTGACAATCATCGTTTTTGCAAAGCAACGGTAGTATCCGATACCACGGTAACTGCAAAAATGGCAAAATGCAGATCCATTTACCATGGCATCAGATAACATGAACACGCAACTATTGTGTAGGCGTCACCAATTTGAGGTTGTGTAAAGAGTTTTGTGAAGCGACGCTTGGTTAGTTTAAAGGACGCTTCGCACTATTTACTCTTCGACTTACAGTATTTTAAAATATTTGAATACTTGAAACAAGGCTGTGCTTTCAAAAAATAATCCTCGGTTTTGGCTGTATTAAGCCTTCTTTGAGACCCGTTGACTTGTAGCGAAAACAGAGAATCAATTTACATAACCGATTTTCTGATATAAAAACTTCTCACAGACAACCATAGACAGCATGATACACATCGAACGCAGCAAAACACGGCAAGTGAGACAAGACCAAAGGTTACGATGGAATCCCAAAAATTTAATATCTGATCCAGACAAATGGGTCTTGTAGATATCCAATTTTCGCCTGACTCCTTGAACATTTTTACTATTAACAGTCAGAAACAGAAGAAGGCCAATGGCTAATCTGAGAAAACCAAGTTCAGATATTGATTCAGCATGTGTATATTTACCCCTAGGCTGTATCTCATATCTACTTTGAAGAAATTGATCAAATCTTCCTGCCTTACTTCTGCCGAATCTCGGTTTTTTACTGGATTCCGAGCGAACTAATTGTCTTGCAAAAGCTAAAGGTCAAAAACGAATTCAGCGTATCTCCTGAACCCTATATCGAACATCTAATCAACTTCAGATACAAATTTAACTTTTAACAAATTCCAGTCAGATTCCGGGCGAACTTTTTCCGGGTAGAAAATGATTGTCAAAAGCGGAGTCAGCCTGTCTTCTTATCCCTAAACCGGACATCTAATCAACTTCATGTAAAACTTTTACTTTTAACAAATTTTTCGGTCGGCCGGATTCCGCGCTAACTACTTGTCCGACGAGAAAATGACTTTCACATAAATGTTCAACATGTCTTCTTACCCCACAAACATCTAATCAACTTTAAATAGTACTTTGACTTTTAAGAAACTTTTCGGTTTTGACGGATTCCGGGCGAACTACTTGTCCGGCAATAAATGGTTTTCATATTCGTGTTCAGAATGTCTGTTAAAAAAATAATAATAAAAAAATCGCTCCCTAATTTGACCCTCCCCCCCTAAATGTTGAGCTGCAGAGACCATCTACGAACTCGATCCCTCCCTTGACCTAAGAGTCCTTACACCAAGTTTCATCAAAATATCTCATTCCCTTCGAGAGTCATCGTGCTGACGGACAGACGAAGTCATAGGTATAATGTGTATTGGTGGAATCACGCTACCACTTTCATTCATATTCATTTGATTTAAAGTGACTTTCATCCGTTTGACTTAATCTCTTTCATTACTTCAACGGATATCATAATTTGCAGCGGCGAATAATATATTATTATTATTATTTTATTTCCACCCTATACATTATATCATATCTGGGGCGGATAGAAGTGAGACGCATGGAGGGTGAAAACGCAGCGTTGTAGGGAAGTGCTGTTTTGCAATTACAAAATAGTTGACGAGGTTCCTCAGGGTAGCTCCCGCAGGGATAAGTGTCTCTAATTGGTCATATCTGTTATCTGTCATTTGCCCCACTCCCATTGGCTCTTAGAGTTAATACAATGTTATCTCAGAGGTTGTCTGCGAAAGACCCCCTCCTAAAATGTTCCAAAACGATTGTTTCGATGTTTCGAAGTTTTTGTTTTGATATTCAAACAATGTTTACAACGGATACGTCAGCTACGATTCTTCATTAAGATTACAGGTTAAATTAAGATTACAGGTTTGTTTCCTTCCCCAAAGTTGACCCAGAATATTGACAGCCTGACGAGGACCCTTGCGAAGAAGGGCCGACATATCGCTGATGAAGAATCGTAGCTGACGTATCCGTTGTAAACATTGTTGGAATATATGTTTCAAAATCAGCTTGGGCTCAAAGAATATTTATTTTGTTCTGATGTTTTTAATTTGTTGGTTTCAATTTTTTTTACCGTACAGAATGGTTCATTGACTGAGTAATCTCGCAGACAATATGAAGAAAGTAGAAAACTATAAAATTCCAACTAGGATACGCTCAAGTTTGTTTTTATTATTAACACCATAATCTGCTTGCAAAATTATTTCAGGATTTGAACCAGAGAATAACTAACAAGAGCTGTAAGCTCATATGGCACTTGCATGGGTTAAGATGTTTCGATTGATCAAAAGTAAGTTTCGACTTTGCGGTTGAGATGCGCACTCTAAGGGAGCTGGAACTTCATTTGTAAGCAAAACCCTTGAGGCAAAACTGCTAATGGGCTGATGGCATCATGAAAATGAATATCTTGCTTAAAAGTATTTTTTTACTTTGCGGTCAATATTGGTACTTTAAGGAATAATGGGATTTGGGAAGTAGCAATTTCTAAGCAAATGTTGTTGAATCTCCAATATTCCAGCAAACGTTCTAGCACATCTGGAAGTACCTGAACTCGCGATCACCGGAATCAAAGACCCCCCCCCTCCAACTCCTCCCACAATACCCGGAGCCAATCCGGTTCGGTAAATGATCAATCCAGAGCATCTATTTGTCATCCCACGAAGTTCGATCCAGATCACACCAGTCTAAGTGGGTCAAGTATTTTCCGCCCTCCCCCCAATAATTGCCGGATCCGGTCCGGAAATGAAAAAGATCACCAGAGAAAAATGTCCTCTGTTCAGTTATTAAATTTCACTCGAATCCGATCACCCGTCCCAAAGTTGCGCACGACTCAATATTCCGGATTCCCCTCCCTCAACTCCCCTCCAAGATTATCATATCGAGGATTTTTTTTTGTATTTCAAGTCAGTTTGATTGGGTCCCAGATATGCCTGCCAAGTTTCATGGTGAAAACCCCCCAAAACGGAGATCCGGGACCCCCCCCCCTCAAGTGTCCGGATCCAGTCAAATTGTGTAAAAGAGTAAATATGGATCAGATGTTTGTTCTTCCGAGCAAGTTTCACTCCGATACCATCATTCTTACTGTTTCTCGAGATTTCCGCCACCCCCCCCCCATCTCCCCCATGGTGCCCGTCGCCAATCCGATTCAGTAAATGATTTGCCTAGAGCATCGGTTTGTTCTTCCCACAAAGTTCCATTCCGATCTCTCCATTCTAAGCGGGTCAGGTATTCCCCCCCAATAGTTGCCGGATCCGGTACGGATATGAAAAAGATCACCGGAGAAATGTCCTCTGTTAAATTCTTAAATTTCACTCGAATCGATCACCCATTCCAAAGTTACACATGACTAAAAATTCCGGATTCCTCCCTCCACCATTATCAGATCGACAAATTTTTTATTTTGAAGTCAGTTTGATCGGGTCCCTGTATGCCTGCCAAGTTTCATCGGGAAAATCCCCAAATCCGCCATCACCGGAATTCCGGGAAACCCCCTCCCCCATAAGTGTTTGGAACCAGTACAATGGTCTAAAGGATTTATCTAGAGCAGATGCTTGTTCTTCCCAGCAAGTTTCACTCCGATCCCTCCATTCTAACCGTTTCTTGAAATTTCCGGTCTCCCCCCCCCCAACTCCCCCCTGGCAACCGAATCCAGTCAAGACTTTAAATGGGACATCACAGATATATAACCTAATCAGTTATTAAGTTTCATTACAATCCGATCACCCGTTCGAAAGTTACACACTTCTCAATTTCCCGGATTCCCCTGCTCTACACTCCCCCCCAAAATGGTCGGATCGAAAAACTGATTATTTCTAAGTTTGTTTGGTTGGGTCTATGATATGCCTGCCAAGTTTCATTGTCCTAGCTCATCTGGAAGTACCCTAACTCGAAAAAGTGTGACACAATGACCTACATTTTCAAGTTTCCAGCGCCCCCCACTCCCTCGCATATGGTCGGATCGGGAAACTGATTATTTCCAGGTTAGTTTGGTCGGGTTCCTGGTATGCCTGCCAAGTTTCATAGTCCTAGCTCATCTGGAAGTACTCTAACTCGAAAAGTGTGACAAAATGACCTAAATTTTCAAGTTTCCAGCGCCCCCACTCCCCCGCATATGGTCGGATCGGGAAACTGATTATTTCCAGGTTAGTTTGGTCGGGTCCCTTATATTCCTGCCAAGTTTCATTGTCCTAGCACATCTGGAAGTACCCTAACTCGAAAAAGTGTGACAAAAAACTCGGACCGACCGACAGACGGAATTGTGATCGGTATATGACACTTGAGCCAGAGGCTGCAAGTGCCATAAAAGCTACGAATGGGCACTGCCTTTGCACATTTGTATCTTCTTCCGCCCATATTCACTAGTCCCATTTAAAATTCATCAAAAAGAGAGGCCTCGACTATATGGGGGCTCCTACGAGGTTAAGTTACTCGAAAATACTGTCGGAATTTTGGAAAGTATCGAACACCTTCTCCATCTTTGTCCTGCAACTTCACGTAATACCTTTACTCGCAATCCTGGGGTTGCCTACCTTTGCCCTTTGCAAAATGCAGGAGGGAAATTTGGCACACTTCCTCCTAGACTGCCAAGCACTCTTACATTTGAGGGGTATTTGAGTATTGCGTCCCGGTACCCTGAAATCTACGAACCCGAACTTCCCCGTGAAAGTCTGTAAATATATCTTAAAGTGTTGAAAAACTGAATAGCAAGTTTAGTTTAGCTTACAGTTTATATAATGTGGTGATACTATGGCCTTTCGACTCAATACTGAATCGTAGAAGTCTGCAAATATATCTTAAAGCGTTAAAAAAAAAAGAATAGAAAGTTTAGTGTAGCTTCCGGGAGGTGTAACAGTTTATGTAACGTGCTTTTACGCACGTTACCCATTAACGTTATGCGTAGAAAAAGACCCGAAGAACCGCCGGAAAAAACATCTTCATCAAAAATAAAAACATTTTCTTTTATCATCATGATATCCGAAAAGTCGGCAGATATTTTTTAGTCGATTTTACGGCTGGTCTTGCCAATGCTGTCATGCATAACGTTCAATACATAACGTTTGCGAAACCGTAACGAATAAAAGTGATCTCTGTAAGCCAAACTGCGCATCCTTGTATTATCTGTTATAGAAGTTCTGACAGCGTAACTGTGCTGTGCTGCCTGTGCTAAGCCATGATGTCCTCGGTTCGAGGTCCTTTGACTTTTCCCAGGATCCAAAATTGTAACTGGAAAGTCTCCAGTGCTTTGGACTTGTAAACTGCACCCGACAAAGCTCCAGACGACCCTCTAAAACAATCACCGCAATGAGGCAGTCAAATAATCTGTCTGTCGGTTGAAGCAAAAACGTCCAGAACCCTGTCAATACATTTAGCAATTTAGGGACCCAATGTCGCGACGCGTGTAATGAGATATGGTCGGCACCTTTTGCGCAGCTGGGGGGTCACCGGTTAAGCAAAGTTGGGGACGACTTTTATAGTATAGAGGGAGCACTTTCGGTGGCATGGCAGACCGACACAATATTTCCTTGGGGTAGCGCCAGTGGCGTCACTGTGGGAGAGGCAGAGCAATATTAATCTATATGAACAGTTCGATGCACTTTGAACACAAATACCCGATGAAAAATTCATCTCAAAATAGTACTATGAAGTAGTACGAAAAAGTTGCATGCAGTACTAACGATGCTACTACATGCTTCTACTTCAAGGCTACCGTGTTACTGCATACTACTATATGCTACTATTAGCAAGAATGGATGCTACTATGGCAAGACAGGATGCTACTCGATACTACTACATAAGATTGTACCAGTCTGAGGCACATTAAATAATAGTATTCTTTGCTATTACATAGTATTACATGCAACGTTTTCGTACTACTACCATACTACTACGCAGGCTACAAGTTTTTCATCGGGTAGTGTGATGGACAAAGTCGTTACTAGCCAAGGAGGGATAGGCGGTTCAACCCTCCCCCCCCCCTAAAAAACATACGAAATAATCTTCTTTTTTTAGGCTTTAGAACACAAGGATTCACGGTTTGAAGAGATAACGCTTAGGATGTTAGCGGTATTAGCCAAGGCCCAGTTTTAACCGAATTTTGAGTTACCTTGATGGTTAATAAGGTGTTTTTTGGCATAGCTATCTTTCCTTACTATTCATTAAAACATAGTAAGTGGGTACGAGTCATCCTCCACGGTGCTAGTAAGGTCTTTTTGAAGAAACGCTGAAAGCTGGCTGGCTGTAACAAGCGAACGACAAACCCCGCTTCCCCTGCTTGGCACCCTAGTTTGACCAAGCAACAATCTGCCCAAACTGAGTCGGTCCAAAAAAGGCCTCTGAAAATAATATTAGGCCACGACTACACAAACTATGGCCAAGAAGAAATGATCAGACAGAACCTCTGTTTTTGGTACCATGCAGCGACTACGAATACCCCGACAAAACTCAGCGGACCTAGAGGTATTTACTGTAGCTTTTTACCCGTCTACTCTACTTCCGTATTCGCCGTTGCTCATCGCAGAGAAAGAAAATGCAGGAGGCGTACTCCGCGCGCTCCCGAGAAGTCCAGCGAACCAATCAGCTGTCTTCTACTTTTCCTCAAGGCGGCTTCACAGCGATATGGCTAATACTCTTGATGATTAACTCTTCTTGCCGATGGAAAATCGCCCTGTACCTAGCCGAAGAGCCGGAAGCGGTCTTACAGCTGCCCCCAAACATCGCCGTCATTAGTTGACACATATTGAGCTTGAGTGGTTAGTGCTACGTTTTCTCGTTCGCCCCAAGGATCACTGACGTGTTTTGGACTTAGTCATATAGGGTATTGTAGAGGTAACGAAACGTGATGTGGTGCGAAGCTACTAACCTCCGCTTGTTTGCAGCGGAAAAAGTACGGGGAAATACTCGACTCCGCATAGTCATAGTACAGAGATAGGGAGACGCAGGCCCTATCTGATTATGTGTTCTTGCTATGACAGCGGACTAAAAGAACTTGACTTACTGTCATTGGAAAAACGACGACACGAAATAACTGTCAGATTTGGGCTGAATTGTCTCGAAATCACCTTTCCACCGTCGACTACTGCCAGACTGCAAAAACCCTACTGTTGACGGACCGAGGACAAGACGTCGAGAAAAGGCAAAGAGTTGTCACCTAATATCTTCTTACCCAGCGTAGGCGACGTTACATTAAGTCATTCATCCCGTATTTTACTGAAAATTTTGGACTTACTGAGCTATGAAATGAAGAATTTTGATGCGTTTTACTTACTATCTTAGTCACGAAAATTTGCCATATTTAGTGTGGTATTATATGTGCATTGACTCGTGTATTTATCTATTGACATGCCTGCTCTATTCTTGCGCTATATTGGTCAAATAAAGTATTTATTCCGTACTTCGAGGATAAACCTTCAGCACAAGCTGACTCTGAGTCATATTTGATAGTGCAAAACGGATACGTCAACTGAATTTTATTAGAGCTATATTTTCGGCCGTTCTCAAGTTGAGCGGCTCTAAGCCTCAAGAGGACCTTGCCAAGACGGGCCCAAATATAGCTTTAATGAAATTCAGCTGACGTATCCATTTTGCACTATCAAATATGATTCGCAGCCAGCTTGGGCTGAAGGAAATTTTATCCTCTAAATACGGAAGTCTAATAGCCCAGAAATGCCGACAAGTATCCATCCTAGCTGGAAAGAAGGGACAGGTGACTTTTTTAACTTGAGTGGCTTTGAGCCTGAAGAGGACCCTTGCCAAGAAGGACCGAAACACAGCTCTACTAAAATTCAGCTGACGTATCGGTTTTTGCACTATCCAATAGAATTCATTCCAAGGCCGTATCCAGGGGGGGGGGGGTAGGAGGTTGACCCCCCCCCACAGAAAAACACAAAACCAATAATTTGTATAGGCTTTTCCCTCTGATCTAAATGTTTTTTGTACTTTTTTGTCTGACCAGCAGGCAATCCCCCCCCCCCCGAAATAAATTCCTAGATACAGGCCTGAGTCATTCATTCAATCAAGCTGAGATTTCCCTTTGATTTACAACACCAACGCATTCTGAACCTCTCCCGAGAACTAAAATTCACAACATGACCTTGGCCAACCTCTCAGTACAGAAGACATGGGAATTAAACCATGCACCACCACTTTATCCGACTACTATCGCCTGAGTTCTGAAAGGTCTAGAAGCCCAGACCTCCAGAGCAACACATGATAAGCCAATCTTGAAATTCCCGCCATAAAACTAAGTGACTTGGCCTGTACTTCCGACGGGGACGTGTCTAGAAGGCGGAAGGGCCGAGATAATGTGAGACCAACGCCGCCAGACCAAAAACCGCAATGGCTTTAACGGTTTTTAGGCGGCGGGACGCCAAGTGGACAGAACTGCGCGGGCGGCAGAATGGGATAAAAGCTTAGTCAAACAAAAACCAAGAATCAAACTTTCTAACTTCTCTTTTGAACTCTAATAATTAAAATTGGCGAACACAACATGAAGCCTAACAATGCAGTTCTAAGGCTTAAGATGAATATTAAATAGGTTTTCCGTTGATCACTTCAACGGAGGGGGGGGGGGGAGGGGCAATACAAGAATGGAACTGGCGGGGTTGAATGCAGAAACAATAATTATGGTAGTTCAACGAAAAAGTTGCATGTACTGATCTGTAGTAGTATGTAATACTTTGATTCAACAAGCTCTCGACTGGGTTCTTAAGTAGTAGCATTCGATAGCGTCCAATCTTGCTGTTTAGCATCCAATTGGCAATATTCCTGTTCAGCGCCGGACTAGTTTCTGTTATGCTTCACCGTCATTGTATGCTTCACTGTCATTGTTTGGATCAGATATGGTAAAATAGATCCACAGGTTATTGAGTGGAAAATCTGTCATCTGCGTCCCAAGTAATGGCGGTTTTTCATATGTTTCAACAGCAGAAAGTGAAAGTGACCCACTACCTTTGGATTCGAATTTTTACTATGTCTACACAAGTGTTGGTTATGAGGCAATAGGGGACTAACAGAAACTAGTCCACTTGGAGCGCTGAACTGTAGTAAGGCCAATTTGCTAGTAGTAGCATGCACTGGCAACAGTTACTACTGCATGCTACTTTTTCATACAACTCCATGCGACTAATTCTCGAAATTTTTTCGTCGGGTAGGTCTGTTTTGTCCAACGTGAAGTATGCTGCGCACCTTTTTAAGCTTTTATCTCTCTTGAATCGACAGACTCTCTACGATGGCTTGGCACAACATTAGTTGCGTTTTTGATCGGAATTCTCCGTTCTGAATTCTCGATTCTCATACAAATTACCGTTTTTGCTCCTCTGGCATTCTCCATTCTTGCTTTTGACAAAAACACTAATTTGGCAGCTCGTCCGCAACCCGGTATACGTGTTTATGCATACTGAACATCGCACTCTGTTGACCAATCACGGAGGAGAACGGAGAGAGGAGAATCGAGAATTCACCACCGGAGCAACTTCTTGATTCCGCAGAATCGCGAGGCTTTCCCTCTTCTCGATTCTGACAAAAACCCAAGAAAAGGAAAATTCGCCTCATCTGAATAGTCCGGAAACGCGAAACTGGAGAATTGCTAGGAGAGTTCGGATCAGAAACACAACTATTAAAATCTTCATTGTCAAGATTCGGTTGTTGAAGAAGTTTGCAAATCTATCCGTACCGCCAACCGGGGCGCTATAATCGTAAAGCTTTGGGACATTTGTACAGCATACACCTTTTGCGCTCCTTCTACACTATTTCGTTCTGGTATCATTCATGTTCTGCGAAAGAAGGTGATCGAAAAGATGAGATCGTGTTGTTTCAAATATACGAAGTACCTGTTCTATTTGTTAAAATTATGACAACCATATATCGACGGAGAAGTTCAAATTAAAGGTGCAAGTGTTGCCGTTTTGGATGTTTACTCGTCGCTTTCAAAACATGACCACAGGCATATTTCAGACTTAAAAAGAGTATTAAAAGTGATAACACGTCTATCCTAAAAGTCATGGAAAAAAACGTCCGTCAGATGGCCAGCTACCACACTGTTAAGAAATTCACAACTCGCACGTAGGACTTTGGGTCAAATTTGTAAACAAAATGCAAAGGTTAACCAAGAAGTCACGTCGTAAGATACACCTGCCATCTAGAGAGTGAAAATACACTACATCATGAAGCATTTCTGTTTCTGAGTATCTGTCGATCCTTAGAAAAATTACTTTTAAATAGGAGGAAAGCTGGCACGGGAGAGACTTACCTTTGCCCTCTTTGCAAGCTGCAGGAGGAGGATTTGAACCACTTCCTCTTGGAGCGCCAAGAGCTTTCGCAGTTGAGAGTAACATTTGCTGGTGGGTTGGTATCGCTTCCCAATATCCTGAAATCTACGAACCGCAAATGTATCGTAGATGTTTGTAAATATGTGACTAAAGGATTTAGTCGCAGAAATGAAAGTTTAGCTCAGTTTACGTGGCTAGTATTTCTAGTGGTGTAATAGTGAAGGGTAACGTGTATTAAATCTTGTATGGCCTTTTTGCTCAATAAACAAGTGTTATTACTATTATTCACACCAACCGGCTGGACAAGAAATCAAGCAGATAAAGTTCTAAATCAAACCTAAGAAAACGGGAAGGCAACGAGTAGTTTATTAAAAGTCATATGTTTATAATCACAGTCAAACCAACAAGCACGAAAAGAAACCTAGATTGCGAAAAGTCTCACCTGAGATAAAGGAGTCAAATTTTCAAATTTTTCAGATCTTCCGTTGAAGTAACCTCGTCAACTGTAACTGGTGCAATTTGATTCGGGTGATTCCAGTCTATTGCTTCAAAGTCAATTACGATCTTTTTCTGGCGAGGGATGAATTGCCTGAAAGCAAGGGCAGATGATTTTCAATCGCCTCTCCCCTGAATACTCTATATGCCTCAGTTCAAAACATGCACATTCACTGGAATGAGATCCGCCATTATCTTCAAGAACCAAACTTGTACTGGCCAAGCTCACTGAACAAAATTTGACGAAAATCCGCTCTAGTTTCTAATCTTTTCCCAATTTTTGCAGGCTGTTTTCCTTCTGGTTGCCGAGAGGAAACCCATACTATAATGAACTCACTGAAAACCTAGAAATATGGTTTAATCGCCCAATTAAACAATTAACCGAGCTTTCGCATTTGAGAGTAACATTTGCTGGTGGGTTGGTATCGCTTCCCAATATCCTGAAATCTACGAACCGCAAATGTATCGTAGATGTTTGTAAATATGTGACTAAAGGATTTAGTCTCAGGAATGAAAGTTTAGCTCAGTTTACGTGGCTAGTATTTCTAGTGGTGTAACAGTGAAGTGTAACGTGTATTAAATCTCGTATGGCCTTTTTGCTCAATAAACAAGTGTTATTATTATTATTCCCACCAACCGGCTGGAAAAGAAATCAAGCAGACAAAGTTCTAAATCAAACCTAAGAAAACGGGAAGGCAACAAGTAGTTTATTAAAAGTCATATGTTTATAATCACATTCAAACCAACAAGCACGAAAAGAAACCTAGATTGCAAAAAGTCTCACCTGAGATAAAGGAGTCAAATTTTCAAATTTTTCAGATCTTCCGTTGAAGTAACCTCATCAACTGTAACTGGTGCAATTTGATTCGGGTGATTCCAGTCTATTGCTTCAAAGTCAATTACGATCTTTTTCTGGCGAGGGATGAATTGCCTGAAAGCAAGGGCAGATGATTTTCAATCGTCTCTCCCGTGAATACTCTATATGCCTCAGTTCAAAAAACGCCAGTGAATAAGATCCGCCATTATCTTCAAGAACCAAACTTGTACTGGCCAAGCTCAGTGAACAAAATTTGAACCAATGAATAACAAATGAGCAGGAGAACGACGGACAAATCGCCTTATCCCAGTTCAGCGCTCCAAGTGGATTAGTTTCTGTCAGTCCCCCAATCGCCTCATAATCAACATTTGTGTAGACATAGTAAAAAGTCCGATCATTATGATAGTGGCTAACTTTCACTTTCTACCACTAAGGCATATGCAAAACCTCCATTACATGGGAAGCAGACTGCAGATTTTCTACTATAGATCTGTAGATCTATTTTACTATGTCTGTCAATAAGTGCTAACGGTGATGCATGGGGGGATTAACAGAAACTAGTCCGCTTGGAAGCGCGAACAGGAATATGGCCAATTTTTACAGTCGTGTTTCATTGGATGTAGTTTCGGTGGAGTTTCACTCTTGTTTTCTTAGTTCGTTAAACAGTTCAAAACTATACGTGAAAAAGGCAACATAAGTTCTCAAGGGTTGATTCGGTTCTACTACTTCTTAAAGTTTAATGGAATAGTGCTTGGGTACGAATTTTTCTGCAATACTGGTACCTCCATGTGCTAGTTAGTACCTCTATGACCGAAATATTTAGCAACTACAACAGCAAACAATTGTCAACAAATAAGTCTTTTTTGGTGACACGAAATAGCGCGCTTTCTTCAGAAGTGACCTTACAATCTGGACGTGAACATTTTCTGCTTCGCTTCATTACCCACTGAAATGTATAATTGAGTTCAAATCTAAATCTTCCGCGTTGGGGTAAACTTTGTCTTGTCGGGTCTGCAGTGCACATTATGAATTTCACAGCTACTGACTGAGGTGAAAAGATACAAAAAATCCCTAAACATTTTACGCTTCGACACAAAATATGTTTTATGAGCCTTTTAAATTTAACATTTCGCGAAACGATATCATTCAAAAAGTTAATAATGTATATCAAATTATTTACAAAGAGGGATGCGCAAACATTTTTGTTGTTGATAGTGCACCGATGATATAAAAGTCCAAAAGAGAGCCATGAGAATCATTCTGGGTGATCATAATATTACATACGAAGAGGCTCTAATTAAACTTGACATTCCTAAATTATCTGTACGTAGTAATACTCTTTCAAACAAATTTGGAGCTAAGATAATGTGTTGTCCCCAGATGACCCATCTATTCCCCCCTCCCCTCCCGTCTTCCGTGCGTCGGAATACTGGCAATAAGTTTTCCCCATATCCCGCTAATTCTTCTACCCAACTTTTACGTAGTTTCACTCCACCATTTATTTCTGGTAATTTCTGTAAGTGTATTAGTTAATTTGTTTCTTGTGTGTCTGTGTATTTTGTAAATTTGTATTTTTTTTTCTAGCTTTTAGCTATTCGGATTAAACTTGATTGATTGAAAAAAAAAAAAAAAAATGTCTTACAAGCCAGGGGATGAAATGTCTTTTCTTCTTGCCGAATAAACCAGTTATTTATTTATTATTTATTATTTCATTTAGCGTTAAGCTTTTAGCTTGTCGCCGAACAACTTATGAACAACTGTTATGAACAACTTATTTAGGCCACGGTAGTACCAAAGACCCACAAAAAGATATTCATCACTTCTTTTGTAGGCTTATAAGCTTCTAGATCATATAAACTTCTTACCTATAATTTACTCCAGCCATACCGAACATCAGCTTAGCTGCTTTAGTTTCATCTTTAGAAGCGTGTTTGTCAGACATGTAGACTACACCTCGAATGCCAGCCTAATAAACATATAATGAACTAACAACAGTACACTTTATCTAGGGTGTCGATACTGCGCGTGTTCCACCCTCCTAACAATAGTTACTATGTTCCAACCTCGTAAAAACCTTCTCGAATAGTAACTAATGTAACTATTTGCTTACCATGCTCGCGAGGGTAGTAAGCGTGGTAACTACGCATCTCTGTGACGTGATTGGTCGGATTCGCCCGTGGCATTGGCATTCCAGCCTCGACGGCAAAAGCCAGAATTCGTGACGCCATACGTAGTAACTGCGGACAACTACAGTAAGTAGGGTGGAACACGCTCAATATGTTCGAAAGCTCTACTAACAATAATTAGGTAATCGTTAGTTGCGTTTTTGCAGATACCATGGTATCTGTTACCACGTAACTGGAACTGCAATTAGTCGTTGTTGCAGTTACCGTGGTAGCTGATATACGGTTGCTCTGCAAAAACGACAATTGCCGAAATTGCGCTTTTCGAAGTCATCCCAAAAGAAAAAAAGATATTCAGTCACATCACTAAGTGGTAAACTTCTTTCTCACCAATCTGACAAAATTTGATGAACGTGAGATGAATTTCCAGATACCACGGTCGGACCGTAGTATCTGAATATCTGATACCACGATAACTACAAAACGCCTTTTGACCGTAGTATCAGATACCACGATAACTGCAAAAGTGGCTTTAGACCGTGGTAAAAGATACCATGGTATCTGCAAAAACACAAATATTGAGAGCCTTAACCCCAAAGTATCTGTCGGTACCTAAAAGGTTACATTGAGCGTGTTCCACCCTATTTACCCCAATTATTATGCACGGCGTCACGGAGCGTGTTCTACCCTACTTAACGTAGTTACTACGTATGAGATCACATTCTGGCTTTTTGGCGTCAAAACTGGAACGAATTTTTTTTATTTTCACCGAATGTCGTGCCACGAGCTAATCCGGCACACCACGCTCGGGAGCGGGGTAAGCAAATATTAGTTACTATTTCGAGAAGGCTGGAAAGGTCAGCGTAGTAACTTTTCACGAGGCGGAACTAAAATAATAACTAATAGTTACTATTCTTACAAGGGTGGCACATGCTCACGGATCCTCGCTTCATGGCGTCAAGGCTGGAACGCATTTCTATCTTCGTCAAAATATCAAGCCGCGGGCTGACCGGGCAAGTTACGTCACAGAGAGCGTATATATCAAGCTAATTACACTCTTGAGCATGGTAAGCAAATAGTTACTACTACACTGTCAGAAGTTTCATAACACAAGGATGTCCGGTTTCAACAGACAACACTTGGGATGTTATCTGTTGTGTTTGAACACGTTTTGCATGTAATATTAGGCATAACAAGCATTGCCAGGAAGAGCCGAAAAAACGCCAAAAAAGCATCTGCTGAATTTTTGACAACATGACGACAAACAAAAAAGTCAGCAGATGCTTTTTATGCTGTTTTTTTTTGCTCTTCCTGACAATGCTTTTTATGCATCACATTACATGCATAACGTTTTCAAATACAAAAGATAACATCCCAACTCCCAAGTGTTGTCTGTGTCTGTTAACATTGTCTGTTGAAACCGCGCATCCTTGTGTTATCTGTTATGAAACTTCTGACAGTGTAATTAGTATTTGGAGAAGGCTGGAACGGTCAGCTTAGTAACTTTTCACGAGGTTGGAACGAAAGTGGTTGCTATTAGTTACTATTGGTAGAAGGGTGAAACACGCTCATTATGTATTAACTTGAACTCGATATAAAATACCAGCAAAGATACATCTTACAAATCTCGCTACGGTATAGTAGTTACGAGTTTTCACTTCGTAGAACCGAGCGCGACATGGCTTGGCAAAAATGCGGCTGCGCTTCATTTGTGGCGCCGAAGTCATTCATCAGGTGTCAAAGCTCGAAACAGCGTCGTAAGGCGTATTCTCACCGTTCCCGAAGGACCCTTATAGGCGTATTCTCGCCGTTCCCCGAGGACTCCACTTGAGGAGTCCCCGCGTTTTTGTTTGTCCCGGGAACTCACTCCCCGTATTCTCGCGAGTCCCCACGGACGGGGAATGCTCCGATTATCATCACCATCATCAGAAAGGACTCCCTTTCAGATTCGGAGGGGAATCAATTGTTGCTGGTGTTTGTGCAATGTAAATCAATTAAAAATATTAAGAATCAACAAAACCAAAAATAAAGTGGGTCCAGACTAGTTTCGTCATCTGGATATTTACTGTTCGAACAAAATCAGTTTTGGAAGCATTCCCCGTGTTCTCGCTGTTTTCGCTACGCGGAGTCCTCGTGGAGTGACTCCCTATATTCTCGCCGTTCCCTTCGATTCCCCAAGGAGTCCTCGGGGAACGGCGAGAATACGCCTTATGACATAGTGATGGGCGAATCCGGGTTCGAATCCAAGATTCGTTCTTTTGGTCAGATTCGAATCCGGATTCGAAACTTCTGCTTGTCAGGCTGGATTCGGATTCCAAACCCTCAATCTTAGGAATCCGCTCAAATTTCTAGTCTATATCCTTCCAGTTCCCGTTCCAATTTTTACAAATAGGGCTTAGGCAATCCAGACTTTTTGATCTCGACCGCCACCATCCTCACGTAATCCATCACGTTATCTGATTACCTTGGATACACTGTAAAAGTTTTTCCGTAATTAACCGCAGTATTTGGTACTCGGATTATTCTTATCTCCACGCAGATAAGAATTATACCAAACAGAGATAAGATGAATTCGAGTAGCAAATACGGGCATCTTATTCATAACATTACTCTGATAACTAACTCTCCTTGCCGATGCAAAATCGCGGGTACCTAGCAGAAGAGCCAGCGGTGTTACCTCGGGTATCACAGCTGCTCCCGAAGATCGCCGTGACCATTTGACACAGGGGTAGCATTCCAGTGAATTTATTACAAGTTACGACGATGAGAGGAGGGGCGACTGCCGTATTGTGGTAGTTATCACGCTCTCCGGAACGACAATAATAACAAAGCGAACATACGTCATCACTTCTTGCAGAACCGATAGTTAAGTTGCGTTTTATTGGATTCACTTTTGTTTCGTCGAAGTTTGTAGTTTGGCTCTTGTTTTGTCTTACTTGCGTTTTATTGAGTTCTTGTTTCCGAAAAGTCAAACTACACCAAACTACGTCGGCGAGGTAGTTTGTAGTTTGAGCTCCGTAGTTTCAAGTTCGAAACTACAGCAAATGGAATGGACAAATAAAACGGCTTTTAAGCGAAACTACGCCGAAACTACATCCAAAAAAACGCAACTTTATTATCACTCATGATGCTCGTGATCATCATAAGCAAATTGTAACGATCGAAACAGTGGTGGAAGAAAATAATAAATGGGAGGAGCCAATTTACTTATTACGGTGGTCAGTGGGCTCTGGAACGGCAATAATAACAAGAATAGTAACGATCAAACTAATAATAAGTTGCTGGAACACTACCGGGATTTGAGTTTTGAGTTTGAGTCGTTACTGACACGTTTTCTCATTCTTCCTGAGGCTCACTGGCGTGTTTTGGACTTAGTCATATAGAGTATTTACACGAATTAACGACCCGACTACCACCTAGCACTATTTTTCGGCACTTCTTATTTCCTTGCTCCGATAGATGGCTTTCAGTTAAAATGAAAAAAGAAAGATGGTGCTGCTTCCGTTCTACTTCAAAAACTGAAAACTTATTCGTGAATTTGTACTGGGTTACTGGGTTGTCTTTTAGAGCCTTACCAGGCACTGGACACAAATTACCTTCAATCGAAAGAGGATGGGATGAGATCTTGAAGAAATTGAACAGCCAGTCTACGCTGTCTGATAGGACGCACATATTGGCAAAGGAGTAAAGACAAAACTGAAAATGCATCTTTTATCGGCATAAATAGGTAATGATTATTATCTTTTTAGTCTGTATTATTACTTTTTTCTCTTTTTCTTTATTGGTATTTTTTGTTATCCTGGTCTGGCCGTAACTCTATCAGATTAAAAAACTGAAGTTTATTTTTACAACTTTTATGGCACTGAAGTTTATTTTTACAATTTGTATGGCAGCTTACTCAAGTGCCATATAGCGATTGTAATTTCTGTCCGTCAGTCGGTCTGTCGGTCCCGGTTTCGCTAGTTCGAGCACTTCCAGATAAGCTAGGACGATGAAACTTGGCAGGCATATCAGGAACTGGACCAGATTAAATTAGAAATGGTCACTTCCCCGATCCGACCATCTGGAGGGGAGTGGAGGGAGGGGGAATCAGGAAAAAATAGGAAAAATTAGATATTTTTAGCTTACGAACGGGTGATCGGATCTTAAACTTGATATATGGAAGGACTTCGTGTCTCAACCCTCCATTTTAAATCCAGACCGGATCCGGTGACATTGGGGGGAGTTGGAGGGGGAAACCGGAAATCTTGGAAAACACTTAGAATGGAGGGATCCGGATGAAACTTGGTGAAAAGTACAAGCAAAAGTCCTAGATACGTGACTGATATAACCGGAACGGATCTGTTCACTTTGGGGGAGTTGGGGGGGGGAGAAGTCCGAATTTGTAGTGATCCCGCGAGTTCCGTGCTTCCTGATGTGCTGGGACGATGGAAATTGACAGGCATGTCTGGGACCCGACCAGATTAAATAGGAAATCGTCAATTCCCCGATTCGACCATCTGGGGGGGGGGGGGAGTGGAGGGAGGGTGAAGCCAAAATCTGAGGTATTTTTAGCTTGCGAACGGGTGATCGGATCTTGACGAAAGTTGATATTTAGGATGACCTCGTGTCTCAGGCATCTCACTTTAAATCCGGGCCGGATCCGATGACACTGGGGGGGATTTGGAGGAGGGAACCGGAAATTTTGAGAAACGCTTAGAGTGGAGGGATCGGGATGAAACTTGGTGGGAAAAACAAGCACAAGTCCTAGACACGTCATTGACATAACCGGACCGGATCAGGACACTGTGGGGGAGTTGGGGTGGGGGTCCGGATTTCAATCAATCAATCAATGTTTATTTTCCTTAATATTTATGTTTTCACAAAAAATAGCGTAGGATTGTCAACAAATTTATACACTCGAATTATATATACAATTAAATGATGCATTTACAAAATGTCACTGTAGCTGATTATAAAATTTGACAAAGTATGGCACAAATGAGTTAAGGTATCTGTCCGATGAGTGAGTTGGTGGGGCAATTAGTTTTTGTTTCCCTGCGTTTTTTTGGGATGTCCGGGTAGCTGGGTTGTCAGTTCTTGGAGCAATGAAAGCAGGTAAAATATCGCGGTGCTGCTCACTTGCTAGGCACATCATCCCGAAGTTCATTACCAACTGGTGGCGTCTTTCGGACAAAGTGACCAACTGAAGTGTTGTTAGGCTATTTTTGTAGTCGATGTGATTTGATCCAAGAATTATTTTGCAGGCTCTCTTTTGAAAAACTTCGAGTCGGTCGCTTTGTTCTTGAGTGATCCCAGCATTCCATACCGGGCATCCATATTCGAGTAGTGGACGGACGTATGTCAGGTAGCATATAAGGAGATTTTTCTTGTGAAATCCAAACCGTCTCAGGAGAGTGAAAGACCGAAGTGCTTGATTGGCAATTTTATAAAGATAGGCCATATGTGTAGTCCATCGCATGTCGTTGTCGAAGAACACCCCCAACACTTTAACAGATTTGGCAATTGTTAGCCCAACTTCTCCAACTTCGGGAATTTCTCGCTTCAGAAAGCTGACTCGGAAGATGACTGACTTCTCCAGGCTAAGCGTGAGCTTGGCTTCCATTGCCTGAGAATTAATATCTGCCAAGAGATTTTTCACGGGGTTCACACCCGGTGGGTCCCCCAGTGATCTGAGTAAGGCGGCATTAAGGTCATCAGCATATTTGTATCGGTGCATGAACTCAGCTAGCAATTTGTTGATTACCATTATGAAGGCTAATGGTCCGATTTTGCTACCCTGCGCTGCGCCACACGTTATGTCAAGTAGTGACGACGTTTCGCCGTGACTTAGCTTTACGCACTGTGTTCTGTTTGTAAGAAACTCTGCTAACATTCGAGTGACGATCTGTCTGGCTCCCATTTCGGTGGCTTGCGTCACGACGATGTTATGGTCCAAATAGTCAAACGCTTTAACAAAGTCGGCAATGATTGTGTCCACAAATGTTCCTTCTTCTTCAAGGTGCCTGAGAATGTCATGCAAGAATTTTACCAAATAGTGTATTGTACTACAACCTGGGCGAAACCCGTATTGCCTCGGGTCAAGCTTATCCTTGATGTCACTGTAAAGCCAGTCATAAATAAATTGCTCAAAAACTTTGGAGAATACCGAAGTTTTTGAGATGGGTCTCAGATCCTTTACAGATGTAGCGTTTTTCTTTTTGGGGATCGGAGTAATATATGCCAGTTTGAAGTGCTTCGGGAAAACACCTTCTATCAGAGATTGATTGAAAACCGCTGTCAGTGGTGTTGCCAGCTCGTTTGCGCAGTGTACCACGAACCGAATAGGTATCTCACCGGGATATGTGGCTTTTCTGGAATCAAGCTTTGATAGGACGTCTGAAACTTCGGCTGGTTTTATTATGGGTATTTCTGTGAGTGGTGGTAATTCAGGCATTGAAGTGAGCCCGGGATATTGAGTGCAGATGTCCGCAAAGTGCTTGTTTATGCTCTCGGCAGTTATCGCATCACCTTTTTCATCCAGAATTTCCAGGTGTTTCCTGTCGCGCCCTAATAGCTGTTGAACAGAAGAGTGAAATTTACGAGGGTGGGTGGACAGTAATTTTCCTACAGATTTTTTGCCATAATCCTTTCTTGATCGTTTCAGCTTCTTCGTGATGATGTTGCGGAGCTTCTTTGCATTCGTTATATCGCCTGTTTGGAAGAGACCATCTCTTTCCCGAATTAAGCTCTTAATCTCGCTTGTTACCCACGGTTTCGTGATATTTTTAACAAGGATTGTTTTCTCAGGAAACACTTCATTGTATATTTCGTTGATAGTCGTGCAAAATGCATTGGCCATCATATCAGCATTTGACTGACCGTAGAGATTGCTCCAGTTGTGTGTAGTTAGCTTTTGCTTTAGTTCTGTTGTTTGTTTGTCTGAGGTTGGTCTATATGTGATTTTTTTCTTTGGGGGTATCGGTGTATTTTGATGTGGCTTCCATAGAACTGTTATGTGGTCGCTCATCCCCAGGGCGGGAAGCGCAGTTGGGTCGTTGTAGAAGTCACTCGTTGACGTGAATATTAGGTCCAAAGTTTTACTTTCACGCGTGGGAATTTTGACGACCTGCTGAAGTGATATCGATTTTTCAATCCATTTGGGTACGATATCATTAAAATCACCACAGATTACGAATCCAGCATAAGGGAATTTGCTTCTGAAGTAGTCAATACTGAACTGCAAGTACTCCATGAGCTGTTTCCTAAATGGACCTTTCGGTGGATAATAGACTATACCGAATATGAGCGATGACACGGTTTTAGGCAGGTGCCGCGGCTTCGTCCAGACCCATAAGACTTCTAAGCGAAAGTCTTTTTCCACCGGTGGAGTGACAATGCGTTTGGGAATTTGACTTCTACAGACAAATCCAACACCTCCTCCATGCTTTACTGGGTTGCCGGAGGCGTCAACTCTCGGGGAAATCATGCAATCATATCCATCTATTTGTAGAACGTCTGAATTTTCTGCCCAAGTTTCAGTGAGGCACGCCACATCTACTGCATGATCAGTTAACATTTGGCTTAGCTCTTCGGTTTTATTGCACACTGACCGGACGTTAGAAAGTATGATGCTGGGGAAACTATATGTTGCACGGTGTAGAACTGGTTTATTTTGCAGAAGCTTCGGGTAAGAACCATTTCTTGTTGCATGTGGTGTAGTTGACTTGTATTGATTTTCTTTAGATGGGAGGTTCTGTCGTGGGGGCTGGTAGATCTTATGTAGTTCGCACCAATGGTGAAGTGCTATGCTTTGAATATGTGGAACTTGGAGTTTATATAGGTACGGGTTGTACGCCAGCGTGTTTTGTTCCAATGTTGCTCGTTTTTTGGAGCGGAAAAATTGTCAGTGACTACTGCAGGGGCTGCTATTCTATCAGAAGAATAGACATGATTGTATTTGCAGGCATCTCCATGCCGGCAACCCTTCTTTGTCATGAAAAATTTACATTGGCGCTGCTGCTTAGAAGGGTTGGGTTCGAAGGATTCAGTTGTCTGCCATGGGCGCCATATCGTTGTTGTGGGTCGGGTTATATTTAGTACTGCTCTGTTATCTTGTCGGTTATCGGTCGGTGGTGGCTGTTGTGCGAGACGATTGCTATGAAAGTATTTGCAGGTCTTCCCCCGTCTACATTGGCCTAATTCGTATTTCCGGCATTTTTCCGGATGGAGCTGAGGGCATATGGACATCGTAGAACAGCCTTCGGCTTGGAGATGGTCAGCACAGACTTCGGGAATATCGGCTGGGTGGACGAACGTGCATTTACTTCCTTTTTTGCAGTGGCCTTTTAAAAAATAAATGCATTTTTCCCTGTATGCCTTTAGTGTTATAGCACCTTTTTGTGCTGGATCAGAGACTTCTGAGGAAGGTATCATAGCGTTATCGGGATCCTTTGAACCAACAGTTTCGCAGTTAGGGCAGATCCGAGCTACCTTTCTGATTAAATACTGATCCTTGGCACACTTAGCTTGATCCTGGAGTTCTCGAACTCTGTTTGAAAGTACCTCGTTTTCGTGTTTAAGCTGAGCTATGGTTTCATCTCTCGATTCTAGCAGCTTTGAGAGACATCCAAAAAAGGTCGTTTCACCTTTTCCTCCGTCTTCATCCATGGTGTTATCAGGCGGGGGACCATCTCCGGCTAAGACGGAATCCCGTAGGAGCTGTTGCGACTCCGCTAGTAAAGCACTGTAATTTTGAATCATGATCCGCTGGGCCTCAATTATTTCGCGTTCTGGACCGGATTGATGAGTGTTGGAATTTGTTCTATAAGGTGTTAAATTATCGGCTGAGTCGCAGTTTGTGCTCCTCCGGTTTTCACCAAGCCTGGAGAACGGGGTGGTTCCAACGGCATCCCACTCCATTGATTCACCTTCGTAGTTTGGTTCCAGTCCGGCTGTTAATCCAGGTAGGTTTGGAAGGCTCGAACATTTAGATTTACTGTCGACAAGATTAGCAGTTTCTTCTTCAGCACATGTCCGCCATCTGTCGGGTTTGCTTGTAGCTCCTGTAGTTCCGGTAGATGGACTTACTAAAGACAGTGTAGCACAACACAGTCCCTCGTCTTCTACTTTCTTGTTTTCTGTTTCTTGTTCAGCACATGTCCGCCATCTGCCGGGTTTGCTTGTAGTTCCGGTAGATGGCCTTACTAAAGACAGTGTAGCACAACACAGTCCCTCGTCTTCTACTACATTTTCCTCTTTTCCTGTTAAAGTTATGAATGGATATGACGATACCTGGATGGAATTTTCATCCGACAGCAATTCCTCGTCTCTAGTTTTGACAGGCACAGCCGGTGTGGAGGAAAATAGTTCTTTACTCTTGAAGCGAACAGTTCTAAGACCAGTTTGCGTGGTGCAGGGAGTGACGTAAGTCAACCGCGCAATCGGGACACTTTGCACTAGCTTACTGTTCTGTATAGCACTGTCCATTGAGAGCTCATTGTCCGGCATCTTTTGTGTTCTTGGGGTTGTTTTGGGGCTTCTCCTTGATCGTAGTTTACAAGCATTGCAGTTCCACTCAGTCACGCCACTTGCTATTTCCTCTAGTCTTTGCTTCACTGTGTAGTCTGCACACGAATGTTTGGCTGACTTAGCATGAACGTACTTTTTGCATTTAGTACATGAGATAGAGTTAGAAGTAACCCTTTTGTTGCAAACTGCGCATGTCGAAGAGGGCTTGCTCGTCATCTTAGATGGCTCAAGAGGTGGCTACAGGAGGGACTTGGCTATGTACGGCGTCAGTGCTCGAGACGGAGGGGGGGCCGCTTCCGTTCGTTTACGTCCACCGTACCAACCTGGAAAAGGTAAGGCACGGCAGGAAAAAGTTCAAGCTATTCAGAACAACAAATCTTGTATGTTTCAATGCACTATCTGACGAAGGTACATTAGGCTTACAAGCAATCAAGCATGCCATCCACTAGTCGAAAAAGCAGTTGTGCGCGCCATCTAATGGTTCGATTTCACACAAGAAAAAACCTCTGATTACCGAGGAAAATCCGAGTCAGATGTCACTGTTTATTTGATGAATTAAAACTCAATCACTGAGGAATTATTTGGTTCCAAAAACGAAAAAAATACGAGAAAAGTAACAAAACTCGCTCACCTGAGGAGTTTTTTTGAAGATCAGGCCCCCCGCGTAGGTTCTTGCCAACAGTTTAGTTATGCAGGAAAATACGGTGTGACCGCCGTGACACCTAGCGTCGATTTCTAGCGATCCCCCGAGTTCGGCATACTTCCTGATGTCCTAGGGCGATGAAACTTGGCAGGTATGTCAGGGATCCGAACAGATTGACTTGAGAACAGCCGTTTCCCCGACCCGACCATCGTGGGGGGAGTGGGTGGATGGGGAGTCCGGATTCTAGTGGCGTGCATAACTTTTGAACGGGTGATCGGATTTGAATGAAACTTGTCTGGTGAGCTATCGCCTCGGACGTTCAGTGTCACGTCCGGGTCGGGTCCGATACCTGTGGGAATGGGGGGGGGGGGGGGTGTGGAAAACTCAAGAAACTCTAAAAGCAGAGGGATTGGGACGAAACTTAATGGATGGCACAAGCATTAGGCCTAGATGAAATTGACGGAGCCAGATGGTTTCGGGGCACTGTGGGGGGAGTTGGAGGGGGTTTCCTGGAATTCCGGTAGTCGTGAGTTAGAATAGTTCCAGATGTAAAACGACAACGAAACTTTGCAGGCACATTAGCGACCCGAATTATCTTGACTTAAGAACCTAACACAACATACCCCCGGAAACTTCCGTTCCTAGATCCGAGCATTTTTTGGGGAGCAAGAGAAGAGAAATATGGAAAGTGACTTCTATAAATTGCGAACGAGTGGTCTGATTCGAGTGAAACTTCATGGGTGGTACGAATCGATGGCCTCGACATGTAAAACATGCGTTCGAACCATATACGACCACGATTAGGGGAATTGGGGGTGGGAATACTTTTGACATGCACAAAAACCAAACGGATGGACCGAATGAGATGCAAATTCGACAGTGTCGAGTTTATGCGGCCTAGATTTCTTATTTGGCGTCAGGGCCGGATTCGGCCAAGGTAGGGGGGGGGGGTACTGGAAACTTGCAAATAGGCTATACTCCAATTTCAGTAAAACTTGATGGACAGGAACAGGGAATTAAGAGATTGGGCCCGAACCGGCTCCGACAACGTTGGTGGGAGTGAGGGGGGGGGGGTACCGGAACTTTTCAAAATGCTCAGATTCGAGTGAAACTTGATAGATGGTATAAAAATGATGCTTTTGGTGGTCGATTTTTTTTATTCCGAACCAGATTCGGCCAAGGTAGGTGGAGATAGAGTGAGTACAGGAAATCGTGTAGCACGTCTAGGGATCAAACAAATGGATTTATTGGGATGAAAGTTTGAACAGTCATGTGCATTTGCTACAGACAATCGAGAGATGCCGGAACTGCTCAGAAATGAGTGAAACTAAATATCCTATTTCTATTTCCGAACCGCATTTTTGGATGGCGGGTGTATTTTGTGACGTTCTCATCTACTGTCTTGTACAGCCTACTCGTACAAGTGCCATATGAGCTCGTAGCTCTTGTTTAGTTTGCAGACTAGCTGTTGCTCTCACATTCGGTTTGTTCAATACAGTGCATGTCCCTGGTTAGGCCTAGTGTTTCTCTCTATAGGCCTAGCCAACTATGTGTTGATATAGCTGACCGCCGGTTTGGAAAACAAGCCGTACAGTGAGCGGCTGAGGGAACTCAACCTCCCCTCCTTAGTCTACAGGCGGAAACGAGGAGACATGATCCAGGCACACAAACTCCTCGTCGTTGGTCCCATGCAGCGGCTATGAATGCCTGACAAAAGTGAGATGAACTAGAGATATTTGCTGAGCTTTCGTTTGCTAGCCGTCTATTTCCCTCTTCGCCGCTGCGCATATCAGAGGAGTGCAGGAGGCGCGCTGACCCGCTCTGCAGCGCGTCCAGACAATCGATTTCTTCTCCGGGGCTTCACCGCAAAATAGGTTTGCATCCGACAGGGGATTTATTCAGTTCCGCATGGTCGTATTAAAAAGATGCTCTTTGTATGTCAACCAATCAAGAAAATGAGCTCCTGGAGATTGACCCCTCCCACATAACAGAGGACACCCAAACGTAGCAAACATCACGCAAGGACTGGAGCAAGATGCAACTTCTTTTCGAACAGGATCGTGAACCTCTGGAACAACCTCAAGACTGTTGCTGCTGAATCGACAGAAGTATTCAACCGCCGTTTGGATGCTGAGTGGAGAGACAAGCCGTGGAGATTTGACTGGGGTGCACCAGAATCTTCCACTAGACTGTAACCAACCACAGATACAACGGTCATCACAAGGAGTGATTCAACAGGATCAAAAGTCCTTATTTCACTCCAAGCTGTGATTTAAAGGGCATCTTGATGAAGAGTACCAAGTATCATCCCTATCTGTATGACTTCCGTTAACTTTGCCTGTAGAGAACCCGATCCAAATATGAAATAGCGTTTGCAAGCTATGATTTTTGCTCCATTTTGCACCTGTCCTTGTTTCAGTACCGAACAATTTTAGAAATGAACAAATGTCTGCAATGAACCCTTCTTCTGGAATATTTTTTAACCAGTTAAGCCCAAACGTATATCTAGAAGAAATTCCAATACGATCCGGCCAGCGCTGTACAAGATTTGAATGAATTGCGCTTTTTGTCTTGGAGAAGCATGTGCAAATGGTATGTTCAAGTATGGTTTCATTGTTCAGGTGTCCTTTAAGGTAATTTAAGGTAATATAGTGCACTAATAAAACGAACTTGAACTTGAAGGATTTCGGTGCAAAGTGTAAAGGTGCAAGCGGTTTTGTTGAACCTTTCCTGCCTGCGAAGCTGAAATCTTATTTTTTAATTTTTTACAAATATCTTAGTGCCTTTCCTCAATACTGTAGATTCTGAAATACTGATACTTCTATAATTGTTTAGAACTTAGCTGAACCTTATCGAAGCTTCGCCAATGTTTATTTTGTGGTCTAGTTTACGCCCCATCTAGCGAATTAACATTTAGATCTAGAGTAGATTTAGATTTAGATTATTTTATTGCTAAATTACATAATAACCCATCCTGATAGGTAACCGAGCAAAGGGTTTGACCACAAAAAGTGCTTTACCGCTGGAAGAACAAGACCAAAGGTTTCGATGGGATCCCAAAAAATTAATATTTGATCCATCCAGACAATCGGGTATTTTAGATATCCGGTCTTCGCCAGGATTCAGCTATCGAGGGGCTTGTGAACACAGCTCGCAAACTACTACGATAGTCAAATAGAAGCCGGTCATATAAACAGTTATCTATCTAATCCAATCCAAGCAGTTCACAACCCTACCCGGGGTTGAATATTACGTAGATGGAACGTTATACAACAGTACGTGTAACATATTCCCTCAGCCCAAGCTGAATTACGAATCACATTTGGGGTGGTTCTCAAAATCACCACGATCTTTTTGCCCACTCTCACAATGCCCACGATTAAAATGCCCAGGTTCAAAATGCCGACGATTAAAATGCCCACGACTCAAAATGCCCACGACTCAAAATACTCACGACTCAAAATGCCCACGACCACGAAATTCAAGCACTTAAAGAGAAGTTCCAAGGGGGCTCAGTATCAGTCAGAAGCTTCCTCAAGAAAGAACAGCGCTTTTGCGGGATCTAACCACGACGCAATAGGCTACAAGTGTTTCTTGTAAATAATAATAAAACCAGTGTTATATTTATAATTGAGATTACACAAGTTCATCAAACGATTATCGTCATTCTGATACTCGATCTACTCCTCCCGTCACTCAATCATGCCTAATTACGGACAGAAAACCTCAAATTTATCCAATCGTTGACATTTTGAGTCGTGGGCATTCTGAGCCGTGGGAATTTTGAGCCGTGGGGATTTTGAGCCGTGGGCATTTTGAGCCGTGGGCATTTTGAGCCGTGGGCATTTTGAGTTGTTGGCATTTTTTGTCGTGGGCATTATGATCGTGGGCATTTTTAGTGTTAGCCCATATTTGATAGTGAACGAACTTACGGGAAAAAACACAAGTTTGTTCTTCCCACTTGAGCGGTTTCGAGCTTGAAGGGGACCCTTGCCCCGAAGTGCCGAAACATAGCTCCAATAAAATTGAGCTGACGTATCCGTTTTGCACTATCAAATATAGTACGTGTGACAATTTGTACCGTGACAGTTAAACCAGACGGCTGAAACCGAAACTTGAAAGCCGCAATGTACACAATATTTTAGCCAAAAAAGCCGAAATCCCCGTGTTTCGGCCAGCACCGGAAGTAAATTACCAAAGTAAATTTTTGATCTGAGTTTGGGACACGTAGCATTATGTATACCGTTCCTGTATACGGAAGATTCTGACACTGATTTAATTTTTTTGTTTTGTTTCCGAAACTACATGATATTGCCACAAGTAATCAGATGGCAGTTAAAGAAAAACTCGTGGGTCTTTTGAAGGGATTTGCTTATAGATTCCTTCGTTGGTTGAGGATGGTGAGGATGGTCATAACGAGAGAACTTAACTTGTTCGACCGCCCAGCAACATCACAGAAAGATCCTTATTTTGTCAAACATTTTAACTCGGGAGTTTGACAATGTGTGTGCATTATCCGACGGTGCTGCGCTAGCTATTGGGGAATCGGTCTACAAAAGTTCAAAACGTTCATCAAAGTTCAAAACGGAGATCTTGTTCAAAGAATCGTCTACAAAAACTGTAGATTTTCCTGCATTTGGGCTGACTTTCGAAACGAAAGTCAGTCGAAATGCGAATGCGAAATGAAAGTCAGCCCAAATGCAGAAAAATATCGACCCGATCATCGACGCAATCGAGCAGCAAAAAATGAAATCACAGCAACCTTTTGAACTCCAAGCAACTCTCACAACGGAATTTACGACGTTAAATATTTTTAAGCTAGAATCTTTAGTTTGTTTTCCCACAAGTTAGTTTTTCCAACTTGAGCGGTTTTGAGCCTGAAGAGGACCCTTGCCAAGAAGGGCCGAAATATAGCTCTAACAAAAAGTAAGTGACTTATCTGTTTTGCGACGTCAATTATGATTCGCAGTCAGCTTGGGCTGGAGGAATGTCTACGGAAGGGATTGTTTGCCCTGAAAGGAACCACATACCTGAATTATAGTTTTGGGTGAAACTATAATATACTTTTTTTTTTAATTATAAATTTCTGTCTTGACGAGAGGGGACGGAGGACTTGATGGGAAGGGGCGCAGATCTATGTACTTAGGCCTTAAGGGGTAGAAATGTGCAAATCCAGCCCAGGACGGTAGGAAGTACATACCTGAATTATAATTTTAGCGCACTCATTGCACGGGAAGAGTGCCACATAAATTGTGCAACCTTTGACATCAGCAGAAATCTTGTTCAAAACAGCATTCATTTCAGCATGACAAACTGAAAGAAAAGCATTTTTCAATCAATCAACTTATTTAATTCGTGATATTACACATCACATATTAAAATTACACTAAAACAAGACTATTTTTACTAAATATACATATACAATAATTTCATCCAATCGGTGGCTCGGGGCAACAGCACATTCGACGGAAAAGGCGGTAGAAATGGCCGGCATTCTGCATTCTGCATCTGTCTGAGGCACACATCTTCCAAATGCGATGCGCCGAAACTACGCTGTGGTCGGTGTTCCGGCGACCATACTCATGACAAAGATCATCCGTGTTCTTTACCAGTGAAATGCGCGCATTGCTCTTCTTGTGAGCACCCATCTTACAGTTACAGATGCCCGGTCTTACGTAAGCTTATTAAGTGATGGCTAACGTATCATTTTCACCGTATACGATACCAATAGTGTCTTTTAACCCCAACGGTGTGTTTGGGAAGCTTGATATTCTGCGATCTTTTTTACCTCCAGGAGCAATTTTTTGTTTGCAAGAGCACCATTTGCTCGATTTTTCGCTACCGCTTTTCGATTCTTTTCTGTCTAATTATCGAGCATTTTCTATGTCTGCACGGGCTACTGGAGGCCGTCCGTCGGGTGGAATTGCTATCCTTGTGCCTGAGAACTACGATTCAGAGCTGTTAACATGTACGGATTATTTTGTTGCGTGTCGTTTATATAGTTGTGTGATCATTAACTGTTATTTCCCTACAAATTACCGAACTGAATTGTCGGATTTTCTTTTTACGGATGCTTGCTGCCAACTAAGCTCATTTATTTCTCGTTGTTCGCAGCAACAAAATATTTGTTTGATGGGTGATTTCAATTGCGATTTAACGGATATAGGTTCTTCACGGTCAGCCCTTCTTATTTCGTCCCTTTCTTGCCTTTCACTTGTTCCAAAAAATGATAATTGTACGTATTTTCATCATAGTGGTTCTTCCAGTAATTTAGATCATGTGTTAGTGTTGGATCTGCAGTCGGTGATTAGTCCTGTTGAAGTTTTGCATGATAACCCAATTAGTGATCATAGACCTCTTAGATTTTCATTATCGTTTTCGTTACTCGTACCTGAGAATATCGTAAATAAAAGCGAGCTTCCGTCACCTTGGAAAACGCACATTGCATGGGTAGTGGATTACGTACCATTTTATCTTCAGATTTTAGATTCGCTTGTTTCAAAAGTTGTAATCCCGGATTCGGTGGTGGGGAAGTGTAAGAAAGAAATTGAGCTTGAGATTAATTGTATATATTTTCAACTTGTACATTGTTTGAAATTTAGTGCATCTAAGTCATTTCCGACAAAAAGAGTTAAGTCGGGAGTAGAAAAACCCCTTTGGTCGTCTGATTTGGTGCTTGTTTCAGCTAATCGAGATGCTAAATGTGCTTATTCTCGGTGGAGGGATTTGGGTAAGCCTAGAGACCACTCTTCTTTTTTGTGGATGAAAGCAACTAAGGCTACATTCCAACGTGAATTTCACCGCCATAAAGACGATGTAATTCGATTGGCTTCAGAGAAGGTTGATAAGGACCCAAAACATATGTGGTCTGCGTTACGGCAAGCTAAGGCTATACAGTCTAAGCGGGCCGGGGAAGATTCGCCTTCGCTGTCGGATTGGGACCAGCACTTTCGTGGTGCCTTTTCTGGTTCTTCTGATGACCCGGAAGATCTAGATCGGTTGGATAATATTTTTCTTTCTCATGAATTACATAGTATTTCTCTCACGTCTGCGGATATTGAAGAAGCTGTAAAGGGTCTGAAATCTAAAAGTACAGCAGACTATGATGGTGTGTACTCTAGTCATATTAAGTTTGCAACGCCTACATTTTATGCGAAACTTTTAACATTTTTTAACCTTATTTTTATTTCCGGATTAGTCCCAGATTCTTTTAAAATAGGTATAGTTTCTCCTATCCCTAAGAATGGAAAAACGCGTTATGATTCTTGTGATTCGTTCCGGCCCATTACTAAAAGTTGCCAAATAAGTAAGTTGTTCGAATTGTGTGCGAAGAAGTATTTTAGTTCTTTGGATTATGGATCTAATCAAGTTGGTTTTACAAGAGGTATGGGATGCGACCATGCGCACGCTACTTTTTCTTCGATTATTAATTCCGCTTGGGAGACGGGTCAGCCACTTTATGCTCTGTTGGTAGACATTAAGGGTGATTTCGATAATCTTTCGCATGCTTCAGCTCTGTTAAGTTTATATTATGCTAATATCCCTCTTGCATTGGTAAAAGTTTTTAAAGCTTGGTATTCTGGTTTAAGTGTCCGAGTAGTTTTTAGATCAGTATTATCTGTGTCAAAAATTTTTGTAAATAAGGGCGTGAGGCAGGGTGGGGTTCTTTCACCTTTTATTTTCAATCTTTGTCTTGGTGAATGTTTCCGGCTTTTAAAAACATCTCTAATACACCTGGCTGTTGATTGTACATATATAGCTTACGCTGATGATATTATTCTTATGGCTCGTTGTAAAGATCAGCTAATTTTAAATTTTAACATTTTGGTGGCGGAACTGAGGAAAAAAGGCCTTTGCGTTAGTCCTTCTAAGTGCCAATATTTTGTTATTAATGATCCGCATGGTATTTCGTCCTTAAACTGTGGTGGTGGGAACCTTTTCCAACCCCTTGATGTTGTGACTTACCTTGGAATCCCCTATTGTTCAGTGAAACGTAATTTTCAATCAACTGTAGTAAGAAATATTGAACTAAAAATCCGTAAGACGTTTGGAGCTTTAATCCATCTGAGGGGTAAGTTTAGACGTGATATTCTTGCCCGTATATACCAGTCAACTGTTTTACCAATAGTCATTTTTCCAGCGGTGGTGGTGAATGGTTTTAATCGTGGTATGATTGCTAGTGTCCGTGTGTGCTATTTTAAATACTGTAAATTTTTGCTTGGATACCCTTTATTTGCTAGAAATACACCTCTAAGTAATTCACTTTCAGTTAAAGATCCTGCCCTGGCAATTCAGCAGAAATTTGATAATTTTGTAGCTAAAGCTAATAATATTCTGATTCTGAAGAATCTGTTTCCGTTTTTCGCTAAAAAGCTAATAGTTAAGTAAGTGCAGTGCTTTGTTTAATGCACGTCAATTGTTATTTATTGTTATGAAAGTTATTTGTAACAGTGTTTTTTAAATTCATTTTAGTACTCCTCATTATATATTCTTTGAGGGAAATAAATAAATAAATAAATGAATGAATGAATGAATGAATTCTCGCGAATTGCATTTTTTTGTTCTGCTTTTCGGCAGACACCAGAGCCATCTGAATGAATGCATATATTTATCACCCATCTTTACATAAAATGTCAATGATGGAGAATAAAAAAAGAAAAATAAAGAAAAAGTAACAATGAACAACACACAAGACGCAATTTTAACTTGGCAATAAGTTCGAAAAGCGTATGGTACGCTCTTTAGGACTAAGGTGAAATTTAACCGGTTGATTCGAGGACGCCTTTATACCGCTCTGGTTATCCCGCACTTTCTCACTCTGTCGCCTTTTTGGATACTTTTCACACTGAAGAAAAAAAAGCAATAAGAGTTATTTACTTCAAGTTTGCGAAGTTTTTGCTTGGAGTACCTCTTTGGACGAGAAACACTTCGCTATTTTTAAATATGGTGTTGTTGATCCCACAGATGTCATCAACATCCGTACAGAAAAGTTTCTAAAGTCCCTGGATCCCCAGCACAGCCTGTACCACGCATTTCTAAAGTAGGCTAGTTGTGCTAGTTTTTTGTTTATATGTTAGTTGAGTGTGATTCGTTTTTACTTTTTTTTCTTCCCTTCTTTTACTCCATTTGTCACATTTTGTGTTTAGAATGGTAAATAAAATCATTCATTCATTCATTCATAATTCAAAAATGAGAGAAAAAATAATAAAATAATGCACTATTTCTCTACCTACTGTATAATTGCTGGATAGAGGCCGTTTAGAGGGTCGAGGGATTCCAGAAATAGAGCACAGCCCTCTGAAGCAGACTCAATCGGATCTCAAACCCCATGATTTGGTGTATAAAAAAAACAAGCATGCGGAAAACCTGTCCGAAGAAAAGCTAGAGAGCATCCAGTGTTTTTTGGGATCCCAAAACGCAAGTGGAGGGATACCTATGACATCGCACAAATGTCCGTCTGTCCGTCTGTCTGTGAGCATGATAACTCTCGAAGGGAATAAGATATTTTGAGGAAACTTGGTGTGAGGATTCATTGGGTCAAGGGGGAGATTCGTAGATGGGCTATGTAGATCTGCATTTAGGGGTGGAGGAGGGGGTTCAAATTAAGTGACAAACAAAATATTTGTAAACAGCTAATGTGATAGTCAATTCTGCGGTAAGAAGGCAAGATAGTGAAAACCGTTTTCTCGCCGGACAAGCAGTTCGTCCGGAATCCGGCAAAAACCGGAAAATTGGTTAAAAGCAAAAGATTTATTTGAAGTTGATTAAGTGGTCGATTTAGAGGTAAGAAGACATTCTGAACACAGTGGTGAAAACCATTTTCTCACCAAACAAGTAGTTCGTCCGGAATCCGGTGAAAACCGGAAAGTTGGTTAAAAGTAAAAGTTTCATTTGAAGTTGATTAAATGTCCGATTGAGGGGTAAAAAAACATGCTGAACACGATGGTGAAAACCATTTTCTCGCCGGACAACTAGTTCGCCCGGAATCTGGCCAAAACCGGACAATCTGTTAAAAGCAAAAGCTCGAACAGATGACAGATTAAGGGGTAAGAAGAGAGGCTAAGTCCGCACATGACAATCATTTTTACCCGGACGTATAATTAGTCCGGAATCCGGTTGTAACCGGATTTTTTTTTTTAAGTCAAACTTTTATTCAAAGTCGGTTAGATGTTCTTTATAAGGGGATACGCTGGATTTGTTTCTGAATATTAGATTTGTTGTCAACTTCCCCGAAGTTGAATAAGAAGATTGACAGCCTGACGAGGACCCTTGCCAAGAAGGGCCGAAATATCGCTGATGAAAAATCAGAGCTGACGTATCCGTTGTAAACATTGTTTGAATAAATGTTTCAAAGTCAGCTTGGGCTCAAAGAATATTTGACTACGCTTCCACTTTCCCTCGGTGACGCCAACGGTCCTAACATCTATATTTTGAATTATATATTTTTTTAAGACCAAGCTCTATATTTAGCGTCACCTACACTTTCCTCTATCTCTACGTTTAATTTTTGAATATTCTTTCTTATCCTTATTTCCTCTTTTACCCTTATTTCTCATTTTACCATTTTCATTACATCTATAAAAGGTTAAAATTGTCTTTACGTTTTCCTTCTCTAATATCTCCTTCCTTTAAACTTTCTTTCATTTATAACTTATTATTTATAATTTTTTTTTTTTTACCTCTTCGCACTTCCTGCGTCAAAGTATGCCCTTCCGTCATACGAAATCCCTTTTGCAGTGGCGTTTATTTCAATCATTTTCATTCCTGTCTCCAATACCAAAACCTTTTTATTTTTTAAAATAAAATTAAATCTATAAAACAGATAAAATCAAAATATATATATTTAGATACAAAATATCAATTTTTGTTGGTGTTGGTGCAATATAAGATTAAGAAAAAACAATAAGAACAAACAAAACCAAAAATAAAGTGGATCCAGACTAATTTCGTCAACAGTCTATTTTTTTGTTTCGAACAAAATCCGTTTTGGAAGCATTCCCCGTATTCTCGCTTTTTTCTGTACGCGGAGTCCACGTCGAGTGAATCCCTCTGTTCTCGCCGTTTCCTGCGATTCCCCGAGGAGTCCTCGGGGAACGGCGAGAATACCCTATAGCAAATAAAGCCGGAATCTGCGGTGCCGGTCAGCACTTATTACGAAACGGACGGACTAACCCTAGAAACGTCATAAATTAATACTTACCGTACATATATTTCGTTTGTAGTCGATCCGTTCCAAGTTTGTTCCATGGCAAAACGTCATCAGAGCAACCAATTGGCATTCCATTGTATCCAACGCCAACGACCTTGTTTTCATTGCTGACGATGCACGCGCCAACCTCGAAAGAGAAACAGCCAGTTCACCCTATGATGATGTTATGTAAAGTAGTATTGGGCGATATTTGGACTTTTGGAAATATCGATATTTTCACTTCAGATATCGATGTATCTTTACGACGTTTCGTTTTAGAATACGTATCGTTTCGCCAAAATTTAAGAACAAAATTGTCGTTAAATAGCATTTTGCATCATCTCAAACTACGAATAAATAAGAAACGAATTACGGGAAAAAATACTGCTCCAATTTCGGGTATATAAATGTAGGTCATGTTGGATCATTTACAATAATTATAAATGAACTATCGATATTTACGTTTCGATATTCGATATCGATATTTTGTCCGATAGATCGACCTATCGTTATCGATATCGAATATTGCCAACACTAACGTAAAGATCGAATGTTATACAAGGTGCTCTTAAATACCATCTTGCATCATCTCATACTCCGAATGAATTAAAAATTAAGTGTCTTTTTCTGTGTTTGTATGAGTCTTGTTTACTTTCTTCATTTACTCCGCCTTTCCGAAATGGCAGGTCATAAATAAATTACTTACTTACTTATAAGAAATGAATTACGGAAAAGAAATTGCTCCATTTCCTGTATATAATGTAGGTTATGTTGGATTATATACAATAATTATGAATGAACTATCGATATTTACGATTCGGTATCGATATTTGGTCCAATATATCGATATATCGATATCGAATATCACCAACACTAACGTAAAGATCGAATGTTATACAAGGTGCTCTTAAATAGCATCTTGCATCATCTCAAACTCAGAATGAATAAGAAATGAATTACGGAAAAGAAATTGCTCCATTTCCGGTATATAAATGTAGGTTATGTTGGATTATATACAGTAATTATGAATGAACTATCGATATTTACGATTCGATATCGATATTTGGTCCAATATATCGATATATCGATATCGAATATCACCAACACTAACGTAAAGATCGAATGTTATACAAGGTGCTCTTAAATAGCATCTTGCATCATCTCAAACTCAGAATGAACTAGACCTACGTTGCCCGGCAACGTGAAGTGTTGCAGCAACCTTTGCCCGGCTTCGCCGACTAAAGTTGCGAGAGCAACACTTTGGTTTTGTTTCTTCGCTGTTGGTTAAATGCTGAAATTGTCAACTTATCGAAGCTTTTAAAGCGGTATGTTCTAAAAAGAATAATCACATGATCAAAAGCTGTTCTTTAGCGTTGTAAAACCAACAACAAAACAATATCGGAAGAAGGGACTACATTGACTTTGAGGTCAGTTGAACTTTAACCTTTTCAATCGTAGATATCGTGACGGATGAAAACTTGGAAGAATATCTTATATAATCTAGTTGGTATTATAAAGCTATCCGTAACGTTTCAGGATTAAAATACAATAGATGACACTATTAATTATTACAAAACTACCTTATTGTTTTACATTGCCGTGTCGTTTGTACCCGTTGCGTAAACAGTTAATCCTAGGTTATAGCGATAGACCATCGATACAAACTTTCTTACCGTCATATTTACAGAAATCGAACACAATGCGCACCAATTTTCAAAAATTTCTAGCCCCTCGTGAACCGATTCTTACTTACAAGTCCCTCTCCCGTGATTGACATCAAATTCACCGGAAACAAATAATGGATACACCAGATAGCAAAAGTTGTAAACCCCTCATCGCTGAAGATGATTATAGCATAAAAGCCGATTATTACTTACAAGTCCCATGCATGTCTTACAATTGGGAACAAAATTGTTCTTACCATCGAATACACCTGAAACAAATAACAGGTATACCAACTAGCAAAAGCTGCAAACTCCTCATTGCCGAAGATAATTATGAGCTAACAGTCGACTGTTGCTTACAAGTCCCTTACATGTCTCACAGCTGGTATCGCCTATTTTTGGTTTCAGTGTACCTTACTCATGAAGTTGTCAACCCCTTGAAACTTTCAAACTGGTTTATCTCATGAAGGATTTTTGTTAAAAAAAATGGATGACATATACTTTGATCATCTCATCAAGGGCTATCGATTGCCCTAACCACAACAAAAGAATATCGGAAAAAGGGACTAAATTGACTTTGCAGTCAGTTGAACTTTATCCTTTTCAATCGTAGACATCGTGACGGATGAAAACTTGGAACAATATCCCATATAATCTAGTTGGTATTATAAAGCTATCCGTAACTTTTCAGGATTAAAATACCATATATGACACAATTAATTATTACGAAACTACCTTGTTTTACATTATCGTTTGTACCCGTTGCGTAAACAGTAAATCCTAGGTTACAGCGATAGATCATCGATACAAACTTTCATACCGTCAGATTTATATAAATCGAATACAATGTGCAACAATTTGCACAAATTTCTAGCCCCTCGTGCATCGATTCTACTGACAAGTCCCTTCCCGTGATAGACATCAAGTTCACCGGATAACAATAATGGGTACACCGGCTAGCAAAAGTTGCAAACCCTTCATCTCTGAAGTTTGTTGTAGCATAACAGCCGATTATTACTTACAAGTCCCATGCATGTCTTACAATTGGGAACAAAATTGTTCTTACCATCGAATACACCTGAAACAAATAACAGGTATACCAACTAGCAAAAGCTGCAAACTCCTCATTGCCGAAGATAATTATGAGCTAACAGTCGACTGTTGCTTACAAGTCCCTTACATGTCTCACAGCTGGTATCGCCTATTTTTGGTTTCAGTGTACCTTACTCATGAAGTTGTCAACCCCTTGAAACTTTCAAACTGGTTTATCTCATGAAGGATTTTTGTTAAAAAAAATGGATGACATATACTTTGATCATCTCATCAAGGGCTATCGATAGCCCTAACCACAACAAAAGAATATCGGAAAAAGGGACTAAATTGACTTTGCAGTCAGTTGAACTTTATCCTTTTCAATCGTAGACATCGTGACGGATGAAAACTTGGAACAATATCCCATATAATCTAGTTGGTATTATAAAGCTATCCGTAACTTTTCAGGATTAAAATACCATATATGACACAATTAATTATTACGAAACTACCTTGTTTTACATTATCGTTTGTACCCGTTGCGTAAACAGTAAATCCTAGGTTACAGCGATAGATCATCGATACAAACTTTCATACCGTCAGATTTATATAAATCGAATACAATGTGCAACAATTTGCACAAATTTCTAGCCCCTCGTGCATCGATTCTACTGACAAGTCCCTTCCCGTGATAGACATCAAGTTCACCGGATAACAATAATGGGTACACCGGCTAGCAAAAGTTGCAAACCCTTCATCTCTGAAGTTTGTTGTAGCATAACAGCCGATTATTACTTACAAGTCCCTTGCATGTCTTACAATTGGGAACCAAATTGTTCTTACCATCGAATACACCTGAAACAAATAACAGGTATACCAACTAGCAAAAGCTGCAAACTCCTCATTGCCGAAGATAATTATGAGCTAACAGTCGACTGTTGCTTACAAGTCCCTTACATGTCTCACAGCTGATATCGCCTATTTTTGGTTTCAGTGTACCTTACTCATGAAGTTGTCAACCCCTTGAAACTTTCAAACTGGTTTATCTCATGAAGGATTTTTGTTAAAAAAAATGGATGACATATACTTTGATCATCTCATCAAGGGCTATCGATAGCCCTAACCACAACAAAAGAATATCGGAAAAAGGGACTAAATTGACTTTGCAGTCAGTTGAACTTTATCCTTTTCAATCGTAGACATCGTGACGGATGAAAACTTGGAACAATATCCCATATAATCTAGTTGGTATTATAAAGCTATCCGTAACTTTTCAGGATTAAAATACCATATATGACACAATTAATTATTACGAAACTACCTTGTTTTACATTATCGTTTGTACCCGTTGCGTAAACAGTAAATCCTAGGTTACAGCGATAGATCATCGATACAAACTTTCATACCGTCAGATTTATATAAATCGAATACAATGTGCAACAATTTGCACAAATTTCTAGCCCCTCGTGCATCGATTCTACTGACAAGTCCCTTCCCGTGATAGACATCAAGTTCACCGGATAACAATAATGGGTACACCGGCTAGCAAAAGTTGCAAACCCTTCATCTCTGAAGTTTGTTGTAGCATAACAGCCGATTATTACTTACAAGTCCCTTGCATGTCTTACAATTGGGAACCAAATTGTTCTTACCATCAAATGACAGGTTCGCCAACTAGCGAAAGCTGCAAACCCAGCATTGCCGAAGATGATTATGAGCTAACAGTCGACTGTCGCGTACAAGTCCCCTACATGTCTCACAACTGGTATCGCCTATTTTTGGTTTTAGTGTGTACCTTACTACTGAAGTTGTCAACCCCTTGAAACTTTCAAACTGGTGTATCTCATGAAGGAATCTTTGTACCAAAAAATGGATGACTTCTACTTTGATCAGCTCATCAGCGGCTATCGATTGCCGTCGAAAAACAAAATTCTACCTGTCAAAAAAGTTGACTTTTTTGCCGTAGGCCAACTTTCTAACGTCACCACTTAGAAAGGAGCAAAGGATAAGCTCTAGTTTCTTTAGCAATGAGAGAACTTCTAAAGTTTAAGAGGTACATCTGATACAATTTCTCTACCGCAAACCCAAGTGCAAAAAACCGAATGATAAAATCAGCAGAAATCGCGTACACAAATGGATAGAAACAACAGATGGCAGCCCGGACCCGTGGGAAAAAGCCACTTTTTGGTTTCTGTAGATTTTTCTATTTATCACTCAAAGAAGATATGTTGGCTGTGGGGCCGGGTAACTGCCTCATATATTTCAGACTTATAGATTTTAGTCCATCTTCAATTTGAAACTGGTGCCTGCCTGCTTGCGTGCTAGAACGGAGCTTTCCACTCGAAAGCAGAAACATGGTTTGATGAAACGAAAGGTTGGTTGCACGACTTCAGATAGTTTAGTCCAACTCCACTTCACTTCGCATACCGTAGGCTCTGGCTCGACGACAAGCAAAAACCATCCTTTTTGGCCCCAGGCAAGAGTTCTAAGGAGCTTTCCAAAATGTAATGTCATATTCAAAATCCGGCCTAAGGTCCACACTTTCCGTAAAAACCGCACAGGTTAGTCTCTTACCAATTACCAGGAATAAAATGAAATCGGCTGCATAGAGAAAAAAACGTGGACAAAACCAAAGTGTTGCTCTCGCAACACAATAATAAATGAATTACGGAAAAGAAATTGCTCCATTTCCGGTATATAAATGTAGGTTATGTTGGATTATATACAATAATTATGAATGAACTATCGATATTTACGATTCGATATCGACATTTGGTCCCAATATATTGATATATCGTTATCGTTATCGAATATCGCCAAATACCTGCCCAATACTAACGTAAAGATGGATCGTTATACCAGGCGCTCTTACCCAGGAAAATAAACCAAAGTAAAAATTGCGTTTTCAGCAAGTAGCGTGTTGAACTCGAATCCTAGCACGTTACGCTGTCACCCGTTTTCAGCGCCCGTGTTTTGCGAATCCGGCACAGGATTTGATACTCTACCGAATCCGTTTGTGTTTCGATTCGGTGTTGAACTCGAAAGAAACACGGGAGCAAAAACGCGTGAAGCCACAGAAAACGGAACCCGCATTAGGATGAGCACTCGTGTAAACGAGTTGTGACGAAGACGGGTTGAGAATCGCGAGCCTGAAAAGGCAACTAAATCTAAATTTCCGTAGTCTAGGACTGCCATGTCGGTAGGGGCGTCGTAGACAGCAGTGTTGCCACGTGTGACACTTGTGGTGCTTTTTGACACTTTCTGTCTCTGTGACACTTCTTCTCTGAAAGTGACAACTTTTTTACAAAGAAACCTTTTAGGTCAGAAAAGCACTTTTTCATTTACTTTAACCAAAGTAACGGATTACCGCCCCTAAAACACTGCCAAAGCATGTACTTTACTTTTATTTTGTTACAAAACTATGATGTAACAGTTAAGAAATGTTTTGAAAAATGTTGTTACGAATTCAGCTATTACCAATTATTCGTATTTGGCGCACCCTTTCGTCAGCAATTGTGACACTTTTATGGGTCGAGCTCTTGGCAACCCTGTTAGACAGTCCAGGACCAGGAGGTAAGCGGGAAGTTGTAACCCTAAAGGGTAAAACAATAACCTGGTCCTGGTTGACTGGGCAAAAACTAGGTATTTTAATTTAGAATTGGGTTTATCTAGAGCCTGACGCTCGAAGCTCTGCCACCGCCATCTCTTAGTATAAGAAAACAGATGTGTTTCTCAGAGTGAAGAGAGATGGCGCGCTCCAACTCAAACTCATGGGACAATACGAGAATAAGCAAGGCAATATTTGTTTGGCACCGACGTATTTGTCGGTGGGTCGGGCGGTATGTTACTCTTTTTTGAGTTAGTTTACTTCCAGATGTGCTACGACGATGAAACTCGGCAGGCATATCAGGGACCAGACCAAACTAACTGGTAAAATAATCAGTTTTCCGATCCGACCATCTGGGGGGGGGGGGGGGGCTGGAGGGCAGGGGAATCCGGAAAACTGAGAAGTGCGTAACATTCGAACGAGGAACACGCTCCCAACAGTTGCTATTAGTTACTATTTCGAAAAGGTTGGAACGGGCAGCGTAGTAACTTTTCACGAGGTTGGAACGAAAATAGTGACTAATAGTTATTATTAGTTGCATTTTTGCAGATGCCATGGTATCGCTTACCACTGTAACTCGCTGATGATGAAGGAAAACTTGCTACTAATGAAAGAAATTAAAATTCAGCAGAAGAAACCAAGAAAGGAAAACGTAAATGAGCATCCAGTGCGAAAGCTTTTCCCGCAGGTGTGAAAGATACGCTAAACAACTTGTACGCAACGCAAGATAAACGCATCGCAAAGACCCCCCCCCCCCCCCGCAATAAATTCGTGGACACGGGTAATAAATTCGTATCCACGAATAAATTCGTGGATACGTTTGTTACCATCAGAGATGCAGAATTAATTAAAAAAAGCCTTTGAAATTTTGACTTATCACACAGACTTAAAGAAGTAGTTATATAAAGGGGGTTCTGGCCCACCCTTCCCCCAATTTCAAAACCCCATTTTAACATCAATTTCTTAAATTTTAACATCCTTTTTACCAAATTACCCCCCTTTTTAAGAACATTTTTATTTTCTTACTTCCAAAATAAAGGATACAAGAAATGAGAAATATTACCCTTTACTACATATAAAATACTACAATGTACACTACTTCTTTTTTTTTTACATTTTTCATTTTTTATTCAAATATTACTGAGTAAACAGTTCTAAATCCACATATGTTTCTTTGTTCTTGTTTTCGCGTACAATAGGCTGCAAAACCAGATTTTTCTTTAAAAGTAATTCGTTAGCAATGGCATTATATTTCTGTGTTATAAACAAATCACATGGTTTGTCATTATGATTAATAACTACAACCAACTTATCACCATATTTTGTCTTAGCAATTCTCATTTTAACAATAGTATATTTCAATCCTAGAACTAGTTCTTCTTTCCTGATTGTCTCATTGTATTTATTCATTCTGATTGTATTCAAGACTTCCTTTGTGGACTCCATTTATTAGGGGATGATTTTATTAAATAAAAATCCAGACTCACAAACTCACATACATATTTTTATTGATAATATCTAACGTAGCTTTTCTTTCATAATATATAACACAGTAAACATTATATGGTACGGGTTGATTATCTTTCAACGTTAAACTTATTTCAATATCAGCAGTTGTTCCATTATAAATATTTGACTCGTGTTTGGAAACATCGAAACAGAATAGTGGATATACTTCTTTAAATTCTTCTATACTAACAACACTACCAGTATCAAATGCTAATTGTTTATAACCCAAATGTATGAACCTATTGTAAAGATTTGAGTATTTACATTTATCATCGCTAAAATTACATTTAAGTGGTTCTTCAGGATATTTATCCCCATTAATTCTAAGTTCTATGTCTGTTAAATTCATATGATCAAACACCATATTATTCATTAATTGATTGTTATGCTTTTCATTTTTCTGTAGCATCACAACTACTTTTGTTGGATTGTTTCTCTCAGAAATAACTTTCCAAGTGTGTTCCTTATTTTGACTAACATCGCTTTTATAAGTATTACATGCTTCCCACATCAGATTATGCTTTTTATCCTTAGCAAGACCCTTTTCTAATTCACTCATCATTTCGATACTAGGAGCTACAATAGGAATCTTCCAGGATAAATACTCGATTACTACTTTGAAATTAGTATTTCCATTTCTTATAATCATGTTGTTATCATCATTTCTTCTTAGAAATAATTTATGCGATGCACCTCTGAAGAATCGTTTGTTTCCTTTCAGAAATCCAAACAATTCTGATAATGGTAAATACATATTTACTAATTTACTGCTCTTTGTTCTGTTATATCTTTTTTCAAATCCTTTATTATAATTATTATTATTTCTCAAACTGACTGTTCCACCCCCTGCTGCAGCCCCTGCAGCCCCTGCTACTACTGGAGTTGCAGTAAACGAAGCAATAACAGGATTAATTTCTTTTCCTTGATTATAATCCTTATACCAGAAATGATTTCTTGCTGCACTTCTAGAATAATCATCAGAGTATTCAATCAACTTTGTAACGGTAGTTGTAATACCAACATGATTAATTTTTTCAACCGATTCATCGTTTATTACATATTCAGCGGTACTGAATAAATTAAATCCATTGTTCGTCAAAGTAGCAATATCGGTTGCAGCTATATTATCTCCATTTTCTTTCACTATTCTTACACTAACATCAAGATAACTTTCACTTGGATAAAACCAGGAATCTAATTTCTTCGTTACGAATTCAAACTCTGATTTATTAGATACATTCACATCTGTTTCTCGAATTTCTTTAAATTCGTATTTTACCACTGTATCATCCACAAGCGGTTCGTCAAAAATGTTCAATTGCGGACTGATAACTTTATTTACTGCCATTTATATAAGAAAGAAATTATTAAATAAAACTTATTTCAGAATCTTTAATCCATTTCCAGTCATTAACGTTTTGATCAAGTCCTGACTTCTTTGATTTAAAATCCTTTTATTTGTACCGATAAGATCCTTCATCGATTTTTTGTTTCCAATTACATCAATGAGTTCCTTCTTGTTTACATCGATCAGATCTTTCCCATATTCTATTGCTCTGTTTTTCAACAACTCAAATCTCGGTTTAATAATATTATTATACATTGACATAGCCCCATCTTTTATTTGTTTTGCTGACGTTTGAAATAACTGGGAATTAACAATGTTTTTGAATACACTACCGATTCCACTTCCATACTGCTTTTTATAAAGTAATCGCTTATTATTAATCAACATTTATAGGTAAATAATTTTATTTCACTAATCCTTTAAGCTTTTCTTAAATGCAGCACGTATCCAACGTTATCACCATTCAAATCGATAGGTCTTCCCAACTGATCAGTAATTGTCATTCTCAAGGAGTAAATAAAGTCTTTTGTATTAATAGGAAGGTAGATTAATTGTCTAGGATTCTCAACAATTTGACAACCCGGTTCTGTATTAGGAACAAATGTCCAAATGACATCTGATTTACTTTTGTTTACGATAGAACTGTTTACGAGAGAGCAGTGAATTTGAATTTTATCAACGCTTCTTGTTATATTCGGAAGCTTTGTACCTTCATTGATTTTCTTAGATATCTCACTATCCTTCTCAAATCCTAAAATCTGACACAAGTCACTATTAAATCTAAACATATATTTTTCTTGTAATAGTATGACAAATCTCATAGATGCTGGATTGGATGAAATTACAATAGGACATTTATCTTTTGGGGTATCAAAATACTGACACAAAAAATAATTCAAACAATCATCGTTATACATCCCATTAGGAATAGTAACATTCATCCATTCTGTTGCATTATTATCTTCATCTTTCCTGTATTGAAATGTATTATTTCCAAATTTATCACTTATATTATGCCACGAATACCACAAAGTACACTGATTCAAACCTATTTCATAATCCCAATTACGATTCAATTCGATTGGTTGACTAAATGTTATATCAATGATACTTTCATTACCTTCAATGTTTAACAACACCATTTATTAGAAATATTTTTTATATATTGAATTGTAATTTCTCTTCGTAAGAAATTTATTTCGCATTAACGAATCCAAAATATCAATAGCTTCATTTCTCACCTTGTCAGATGTATTTCCGTTTACTCTGCTACCTATCAAAGTGTATAATTTTGAAATCATTTCATCACAGTTCATAAATATTCCAGTTCCTTTTTGTTGAACTAAAAATGGGGAATTAGTTCGAATGCTGGTTAACCTCTCCTTGTATTCTCTTATAAATTCAAGGATTTCATCATAGCTAGAGTAACCTTTACCTTTTTTCCCGCCATAACTTTGACTTAGAGATTTCAAACGTTCTAGAGCCTCATCTATATCCGTATGATTCTTAATGTAATACGTAGGCATTTTAAAATAAGTATCAGTGCCACCCCGCGATTCTACATGTTTTAAATTAATCTGATTTAACAACTCTTGGGTAATATCTTTATTCATATCAACGGATAGTGGTCCTAAATCGGGAGAAGGTTCTAAAGCGGGTGCTCGACTCACTTCCTCTGAATTTGGAATCTGTAAAGCTGTTTTAAATGTATCACCTAATCTGATAAACCGTCTTCTTGAATTATTATCACCTTCCTGTAGTTTATTAATTATCGTTTCAGCGTTCTCTTGTAATTTTTTGATGGTGTCTTTAGTGTTTTCTTTTTGTGCTATAATAACTGGAGCGTTTAACTCTGAAGCATATTCCCGAAATCCTGCCTTCTCCATCTCATTTTGTTGAACCTTTCTTCTCTGAACTTCTCTGTTCTTCACTATATCTGATAACATATCACTCAAGCGTCTTGAATCCATTTATATACAAGTAATTTTATTTCATAATAAATTTTGAAAGTTCTTTTTCATAAAACCCTCCTTGAATTAATTCCCCACTTTTGTCAGATATTTCATAAGTAATGGGAATGGTAGGTCTGATGGTTGCTATCTGAAATACTTCATCCGTATAATTAGGTAAATATCCTTTATCGAAAATACTTTTTTCTTTTTTAATTCTGACTAAATCCCCTACTTTGACGTTTCCTGTGATTTTGTAGTCATCTACTGGAGGAAACAGAGCACTAAAAACCTTTTTCTGATTAACCTTTTTACTAGCATCAACTGGTTTCATTTGTATCGAACGGTGGTACGAGTTATTATAATTACTCACAAATAAAGGTAAAATATCAATCCAATTAGTAGTGTTATTGTGAGTGAAATATTTCCATAACTTTTCTTTAAGCGTTCTGTTGAATCGTTCTACAATTTGCGCTTTCAATTCGCTTTCAGATGCAAACCAGTGTATGCCGTTATTTTTCAAAAAAGTTTGAACATTTCTCATCACAAATTCTTTACCTTTATCAGTTTGTAGTTTCTTAGGAATTCTTTCTTTAAATATAACACTGAATGCTTTTATTATTTCAGCACCCGTTTTGTCTTTTAGAGGGATACACCAAGCATATTTACTAAAGCAATCAATAACAGTTAAAATGTAATTTGTTTTATTATTTTCTTTTTTATATTTCTGCATGTCAACTAAATCAGCTTGCCATTGCTCATCAACATAGTGAACATACACTCGCCTCCTTTCAAAGTTATGATAGGAAGGTTTGTGTAACGTATACACATTCTCATTTTGCAACACATTTTTTATTTTATCCTTGGAAACCTTAACACCATTTTCTTTTAATTTTCTGTAAATATCATCCACACCTGAATAATTAGAATAATACGTCTTTAAAATATCTGTTTCTGCGTTGAGGTTTTTTTTAAAAAGCGATTTTTCCTCGATCCGCAAATAACACAATTCCCTTTCAGCATTGGAACATTATTTTTTTGTGACACTACCTTAAACATTGATTCAGTGTCAGTGCTCTTTTTACATTTCATACAATAAATCTCCATTTATTAGAAAACAATTTTTATAAACGAAAAGCTACCAACCCTTCATTTTCCGCTGGATGTAGGAAATGCAGTGAAAACCACAGTTTAATTCATCTATATTTTGAACAGCAAGATTTTCATAAGCTATTTTTTTCTTTGAAGTTTTTAGATATTTAACTATTTCTTTTCCTGGAGGAATACCGAAAGAATCGAAAAATTCGACATGGGGATATTCAGGTAGATTACAATAGGCAACCCAATGTGTTCCAGGCATTCCACGTTTGTCATAGTTGATTACACCACATTCCGAATCGTTTATATGTTTGGGTAGCGTATCTAAAGAGAACACACCTCTAAACTGTGGTATACTCCCTAATGCATCCATAATATCAAAATTGGTTAGAGGTCCTACTTTACTTTTGCTTCTTTTTTGATGTCCCCGTTTTTTGACTTCCTAGGCCTTCCACGTACCCCATTACCCACAACTTTTTGTGTTCCAGGAAGTTTAAGCGCTCCACCTATGTTGACATCATCGGTTTCCTTCCCACGTACGCCATTACCCACAACTTTTTGTGTTCCAGGAAGTTTTAGCGCTCCACCTGTGTTGGTCATTTTATCCATAATTTTCTTACCAGCGAATGTACCCAAAGCAGCAGCACCACTTGTTAAAGCTGCCTTACCAAGGGTAATTGCTAGCGGTATTAAAAATGGAAGTAATCCACCCTTTTGAATCGCTTCTTTCATCTGTTTGTATGATACATCAATATCACAACCCTTATTATTCATTTTACATGTTTCAATTTTATCAATTTGTCGTTTACTTAAAAGTAACTTAACTGGTTCTCGTTCATTTTGTCTACTATGACTAACACGTATCTGACATTTTTGTTTAGCACCAAAACATTTCTTCAGCTTTCCTTTCTGAAGCTTTGATAAATAAACTGTATACTCCATTGTTTCAACCATTTATTAGGGAATAAATTTATCTTATAAAATTTATTTACCAGCCATCATTTTTTCTATTCTGGTAACGAATGGTTTGTCAACAGGTTTTAGCTCTAGCTCTAGAAGCCTTTTTAAAATATTTACTACTGCTCTTTCAATATTATCGATACGAGTTTTTTGACCAGCAATCTTTCCTTCAATTATACCGTTATGGGTGTGTTGCCCCAGAAGCTTTTTGTCATAATCTAAAAGATTCATAGTTAACGTTGCTAAATTAACAGCATCATTTTTGTTTCTAGGGTTTTGAACATTTGTTATCAACTTGTTTTCAGCGTTAATCTCTTTATCATTAACTCGAACTATTTCTTTTACAAATAACCCTTTATCTTTGTTCCTTACCAACGAATTATCAGGAGAATCATCTATCGCAGTTAATCTGTTGATATCTTCGCTAAAGTATTGGTTGGCTTGCACTTGTCCTGCAGTCATTTGTTCTTTAAATTGATTCATAATCACAGTCATAGATCTTAAGCTAATAGCATCCTTGTCTGCCTTGGCATCACCTAAATTTATAATTCGTCTATCATGTAGGTTAATGTTACCATTTTCGTCAGTAACTTTCGATTCGTTACTAACCTTTTTTCCAACACTACCAAATTTATTCATTTATTATAGAAATAAATTATCCGGTAAATTTTTCAAAGTTTTTCCTGTACTTAAGGGTTTTATCTTTTATTTTTAAATCTATGAAGAAAAAACCGTAGCCCTTGGTTGCAGTCTCGAATTGTTTGAGAAATTTTTCATCGTCTATACTGGATACATGGCTTTGTCTTATTAATTTTACTTCTTTTGGATTAGAACACTGAAAGAATGCAAAATAATTGCACTGGAGCCTTACCACCTTTGGCGTTTTATGATAGCTCTGTGATAAATAAACAATCGAGGCATTTTTCTTTCTTCCTCTTATGAATAAATCTTCTATTTTCTTCTGGTCTTTTTCAGTAACAAAATCGTCAAAGATAATCAAGTTTTGGTACTCGGGGTCTAAGTCGTCAACATCGACAATATCATCAAGATTGTTACTTACTGTTAAGACTTTCGATTTGCATTGTGACTCCAAAGTGGTTAAATTGGTTATAAGGTCTTGATATTTATCTTCTTCAAGATCTTTAGCATACAAGTATATTCGGTTGAAACAAAGATATTCATAAATTAAATTCAAAAGAAGGTTAGTTTTCCCTGTTCCAGAACTACCACAAATTAAGAGTCTAAATGGCCACTGAGGTGCAAGGTCGTGCTTATTCTGATAAGTGTTCTTTTCACTAAAATCATAGACTTTGATTGGAGCCTTTTCATTCATTTATTTAGGAAGAATTTTTCGTTATAAGATTTACTTGAGTATTTTAAGTATATACTTGAAGTTTTGAAGTAGGTACTTGATTTTTTTAAGTAGGTACTTGAAGTTTTGAAGTAGGTACTTGATTTTTTTAAGTAGGTACTTGATTTTTTTAAGTAGGTACTTGATTTTTTGAAGTAGGTACTTGAAGTTTTTAAGTAGGTACTTGATTTTTTGAAGTAGGTACTTGAAGTTTTTAAGTAGGTACTTGAAGTTTTTAAGTAGGTACTTGATTTTTTGAAGTAGGTACTTGAATTTAATGTTTATAACCTAAAGGTAAAGTGTGTATTTTATCGCTTGTTACTATCCTTTTATCATCCTTAGGATCTAACGCTTTTTTATTCTGTTCTTCTAGAAACATATTGTGCTTGTATGATCTTAAGTTATACTGGGTTATAGAAAGGTTTTCCGTTTTACCAAACAGCACATCCTTATAGTTTTGAATCGTAATTTTATCTTTAACTATATTGGTTTTTATTCCTTTCAGTTTTTTGCTAGCTTTTGAAGGGTCTTGGTTGTCCTTTAAATAAGCATATACTTTTGATCGTAATCCAACAAACTCTGTCATAACCTGTCCACCTAATTCATCTTTCATCATTCCTATCACTTTCTTATTTACATTAGGAAACCTATACGGATTATCTTTCGCATAATCAGATGTATCGAACCTCTCATTCAAATCCTGTTTGATATCTTGATAAAAATCTTCAGTTCTAATATCATATATGAAAGAATCAGTGTCCATATAACACAAATCAATTTTATCTCCATATTTAGGCTTCATATAATCATAATGGAATTCATACATCAATAACTTGGATAGTTCCAATACAGCAAAGCCGATATACATTGGTTTGTCTAATTTTATCTTTTCCTTTGACATTCTTGCTACTGAAAAGTTTTCACTGAATATTATTTCAGATTTAAAGTTGGGTTTCTTTATTATTTTTTCTCTTGTTGTATCATCCGTTATTATTTCCATATCCGCTCGCTTCCTTACGTTTTCCATAGTTTTTCCAAAGCAAGCATTATTCATAAGCTTAAAGAAGTCCTTCTCAAAATCATTTGTACCTTTAGTTCTAAGTGCTGTGTTGTGGTCTATATATCCTTTTAAGTAAGCACTTTCAGTGAATCCTAGTATTCTGTGTACTCTTTTTAATATCAAGCCTTTTTGTAAATAAAATTCTAGATTCCTGTGGTGAACTACATAGTTGGTTTTATCTAATACTGTGGTACATAGCTTACCGTTAAAGTGTTCCGGTGCTAATGGTAAATCCTTGTGTAATTCGTGTAGTTCTTTTGGATATTCTAAATCTACCTCATATATAGCACCTACATTCTGTAATTTCATTATCGAATTGATATGAGTTTTTAGATGGTTGTAATACTCGATTGATTCGTATTCATTCCTTTCTTTCAAATCATCCGGTATGGAAATGAATTGGAAATCACTCGCTGGTAAATTCTGCGACATCGCCCACCCATATAAATTATTAGCGTCTAAATACATTAAGTAATTAGATGGTTTATGCTTATTATAATCACTTGTATATTTATTATTTGCTTTTGCGTATCTTTTTATACATTGGGATACACCACCTCTTATTCCCTTTTCAATGAATGTATACATGTCTTCCTTCGAGAATAGTGGTAGTTCTACTTTTGAATGCTTTAAGAAAGAATCCCATGTCAACCCAGGAGCTGAGAAGTAATGAAGTGGATCCAAATCATAATTCCGTATACAAACGTTCCTGAAATTCTCCACAACATCTGATAGAATTAACACATCACTTTTTAGGTACAACTTGGTATAATCAAGTAATGTTTCACAGTTAAATTGTTTCCATATAGATACCGCTCTTTTATAATCACTTTTGTCAATACCTTTCCCTGTCAACCTAGAATAGAAGCTTTCTATTGGTGGTAACTTTGTACATTTCATTTTATCGAAACTATCTACGAATTCATAGGGATACACCCCTTTTTTAATTATTTCTTTGAATTCATCTTCATTTTTGAAGCTGTTAGATGTGTACTTGAAATTCTGTCTTAGATGATTACAAGGTACTTTGCAATCACATGTTGCTAAATTTGCTGATAGTTTGTCTAAAGATGAAGCCATAAATCTAATTGAATCTATAAACCGGATCTCATATTTTATTTCCGTATCCGTCTTTCTTATACTTATTGATTTCGAGAATGATATGAAACTTTCTGCACTTTCAAAAATTCCGTTATCAGGTATCAATTCTCTAACAAACAGATGGGAATCATATTTAGATAAATTATGCATTACTACCGGGATATGCCTAGGAATCCTGTATTTCATATTACATTCAGCATGAGCAAATCCCCTATCTTCTCCTGTCATGTGGTCGTGATCAAAGTGAGGATTTTCAGTAATTTCAGTTGTACAGATGTGACAAGTCTTATTCATTAGATTTTTCCATTTTTCGGTAATTTCTGCATTGGTATAAGTATGGTTTCTTTGTCTGCTTTCATATTTGTTTGCAATTTCTGTGGATACTTTTGTAATGGTTTTAACAAAATGTTTTGCAGCGTCTTCACCGAAATAATCGTAGTATTTGTTCTGGTTTGTATCAAAGGAACAGCATACCTGAAATCCGTAAGCAAATGGCTTCTGTTTGGCCACTTTTATTGTTTTCTTCCCGTTTACCTGATTGTATTCTTCGTTATAAGACTCAAAGTCTGCTATTATGCAATAAGGTACTTTCATTTGTTTTGCAATATTTTTATATTGTATACTTGAACCTTCAGGAGGCATTATTATATCAGGATCTTCGCAATTATTTTTACTTTCATGTTTTTCAAAGCATTCTTCCTTCTTAAAATGCCTTCCGCAATAAGTGCAGAGGTATGTCTTTGTTTTCTTTTTAGATATTTGAGGACCAACTAATCTGCTCAGATCCTTTACCAGTACATAATGATTATCGAAATACAATAAATGAACGATATGTTTTGCAGTTTTCCCATTAATTGTACTTTTTAGTATATGACTTCTGATAATTTTCTCTTTTTCAATTTGAAATAAACAAATCTTAATGTTGTATCTATTTTCAAATTTGTGTATATCTTTAGTATCCATTGGGAAGTTGGTAACCCCTTCGAAATCAAATTCGTTTTCATATTGTTTATAATTTGATAGTCTATCAACATGATCCTTAGCTGGATGTAGATTTGCTAAGATAGACCAAAGGAAACATTTCTGGTCGTTATTTTTTATATTTATACACGCTTTTTTATTTTTTACGAAATCTGGTAGTATTTTAAACGTTCCTCCCATGTAAGATTCTATTCGCGTCATCCTATAATCAATTCCTTCATACCGACTAAATTGTAGCCCAGATCGAGGGGTATTACTTAAAGAACTAAGTCTCTTGTTATTATCATTCAAATGATTATGAGCAAGAATGCTATTTTTATTTAAAATCCAAGAAGTACTGTTGTAATATACTACTACTTCTTCATCATTCTCCTGTCGATGGAAAATAACCCGAGTTACAAACTGAACTCTATATTGATTTATTTCGTTCATTCGCCGCTGTATATCTGCGAAAGTAAAAGCAATAAGAGTATGCTCCTCAACTCCATTACCTTGAACTGAAACGTTTACAGTGAATATATTCTCACTTTCGCTAAAAATAGTAGGCTGCTGTTCTTCTTCCTTTCTAAATACATGATCAGGAATTAATTTTTCTTGTTTAATTTTTTTCTTATTTATGAAGAGAGTTGATAAATCGACTACTTTTTCTTTATTGTTATCACTTCTTTCGATTTGAGCTCTAATGATATTACTATTTTTCTTTATAGTATCTTCGTGTTTTTTAATAATATTATTATAGTATTCTCCAACTCTTTTTAGTACTTCTTCTCGGTTTCCGCGAGTTGATAGGTTCTTGTTTTTCAGAAATCTTTTTAATTCGCTTGTCTCTTTTTCTTTGTTATCATTGTATTCTTGTTTTAGTTTTGTAATGGTGATATTATTTTCTCTTATCTCATCTTCCAGAATGGTTCGTAATCTCGGTTCTGGTTTGTAGTCGGATGGTCTGTTCTTATTATGAGTTCTTTCGTTTCTGCGTTCAATTTTAATTTTATCTTCTGCTATCAAAATATACTTATTAAGATGGTTTATTATATTATTTGTTATTTCATGTTTCTTAGCTCCATTTGTTTTGATTTTATTAATTTTCGCATAAGTCCGCAGTTCATTATATGTGTATAGCGACAATCTTTGTATAACCACTTTGTTGTTTGATATAACCTTTTTACAAAGCTGAATAACCTCTGCAGTATTCATCATTTAATAGGGGAACATTTTTATTAATGAATTTCCCAGTCTGCGTTTTCTCAGTCGTAAAGAAAATCATTGAATTTCTATTACCTTACTACTCTGTGAGAAAAATGTGTACACGGATTTCGCACATTCTTCACTACTCTTCATGTGACAAATGTGTGTGTGTAGTGGAATCCCACTTTCTGTACTACTCTTCATTTGACAAATTTGTGTGTACTGGAATCCCACTTTCTGTACTACTCTTCATTTGACAAAAATCATATATTTTTTTAAACTTTGACTCACAAGCTAAAAAAAAAAAAGAGAACCATACTGTAAAAGTAGCCTAGATGGTGGGTGTGTGGAAATTCGAAAAAATCAAATAATTTTTCGAAACAATTTTATTATATAATAAATGGAAGAATTAGAAAAGAAAATGTATGTTTACCGTCGCAGTTACAAGTACTACAATCGTATAAGTAATAGCTTACTTGTATCCAAATTCCTCTTTTCGGCAGCAGGAATGTCTGCGTTTCTAGTGCTACCTTTAGCTTCTTTAAGTTTGGGTGCTGTTATCATCGAAATAATTGAAAAGCAGTTAAGCATTGCTGATAGAAAAGCAGAATTTAGGACAAATTACAATTTTTATACTGAGTTGTTCTCGATGCTAAAATGCGGACAGTTAACAATTGAGGAGGTAATTCAGAGAGAAACAGAGATGCGTAAAACCTTTCGATTTTTTCCTCGCGAAAAATACATGAAACAGGTTCGCTTGAACGGTTATAAATATTGTAAGAACGAAACTATCAAAATACAAGAAAATTTACCAAAAATATAAAATTTTTGCAAAACCTCCCACCCCAGACTTTGAAGATTGAAGATGTTGTTAAAATATCATATCTACACACATATACATATGTCTGGGGTAGCCCCGTATGGGGAGGAAACTCATCTCAGAGTTTTTTTCGCCATCACTCACTATCAACGGATTGCTGGTAGTGGGATTCGATCTCACGACATCGTTGATACAATGGTTTCTAAGTTTGCACGACTTAGAGCATTCTGCCAACGGGGCCCGAAAAATCTCCGCAACGAAATGTTTTGTGATGTGAATCATCTAATGCGCAATGAGATTTCCTGTTTTTTGTTGCCTTAAGAGCTTTATCAGTACTAGAGGTAGAATTGTTGGTTACATTGAGGAGATTTTAATTTGATGATGTGATGAATATCGATTTGGATTTTTTTTTTACATTAGATATTATCAATAAAAATATGTATGTGAGTTTGTGAGTCTGGATTTTTATTTAATAAAATCATCCCCTAATAAATGGAGTCCACAAAGGAAGTCTTGAATACAATCAGAATGAATAAATATAATGAGACAATCAGGAAAGAAGAACTAGTTCTAGGATTGAAATATACTATTGTTAAAATGAGAATTGCTAAGACAAAATATGGTGATAAGTTGGTTGTAGTTATTAATCATAATGACAAACCATGTGATTTGTTTATAACACAGAAATATAATGCCATTGCTAACGAATTACTTTTAAAGAAAAATCTGGTTTTGCAGCCTATTGTACGCGAAAACAAGAACAAAGAAACATATGTGGATTTAGAACTGTTTACTCAGTAATATTTGAATAAAAAATGAAAAATGTAAAAAAAAAAGAAGTAGTGTACATTGTAGTATTTTATATGTAGTAAAGGGTAATATTTCTCATTTCTTGTATCCTTTATTTTGGAAGTAAGAAAATAAAAATGTTCTTAAAAAGGGGGGTAATTTGGTAAAAAGGATGTTAAAATTTAAGAAATTGATGTTAAAATGGGGTTTTGAAATTGGGGGAAGGGTGGGCCAGAACCCCCTTTATATAACTACTTAAAGAAACAAGAGCTGAAAGCTCATATGGCACTTGTACAAAAGTTAGCATGTTTTGTCAGATACGGTTTGCAGTTGGCACCTCGGTTGGCACGGCTGCATCTCTCTCCCGATATTCATTTTCATCAGAAAATCGGCTTGATCTACTAAATCTGAAATAGTTATTCCACTCGCTGATAACTGTTTCTCTCACAACGATGATCGGATCGGGGAAGGGACTATTTTTAAGCCAATCTGACAGAGTGCCTAACATGCCTGCCAAGTTTCATGGTCATAGCACATTTGGAAGTACCCCAGCTCGTGATGACCTGAATTGTCGAAAACCCTCTCAAACGCCCACAACTGTGACAAGATCCGGTCCTGATTTGTCAGTATTGTCTCTACGGCTTATGCTTGTTCTTTCCTCCAATTCCCATCCCGACTCGAAGCGTTTCACGAGATTTCTTGCATCCCCCCTACAGTTCCCCTCCCCCCCCCCCCAGTTACTGGAATCGTTCCGAAATTGTTCTTGATCATCTGAGACACTTGTTCTTGACACTTGTATTGGACATTGGACACTTTAAATTGGGTGATCAATTTAAAGTTATGCATGTCACTAGATGCTGGATTCCCCATCCCTCCACTCGCCCCATGTATCGGGGAAGGAACTATTTTCAAGTCGACCTAAGAGAGTACCTAATATGTCTGCCAAATTTCATGGTCATAGTACATCTGGAAATATCCTAACTCGTGGTCACCGCGGAAATCCAAGAAGCCCCCTCCGACACGACCCGGTCCTATTTTGTCAATAAAGTATCTAGGGTTAATTCTCGTTCTTCCCTTCAAGTTCCATCCCGATCCCTCGACCCTAAACGTTTCAAAAGATTTCCGGAAGAAACTAGAAAAAGTGTTTGAAGAGATTTGGGGTGTCCCCCTCCAGCCTCCCCCCCCCCCAGTTATCGGATCCGATCCGAATTTGACAATGAAGATCCAAGACACTTGTTCTTGATACCTGTCAAGTTTAATGCCCGCCCGATTATCCGTTCCAAAGTTATGAATGTTACTAATTTCCGGATTCCCATCTTGCCACTCCCCCATTGATGGTCGGATGGGGGAAGTGATTATTTCCAAGTTAATCCGGTTTGGTCCCTGATATGCATGCCAAGTTTTATCGTCCTAGGTCATGTGGAAGTGCCCAAACTAGCAAAATGCGGACAGACCGACAGACAGACAGACATTACGATCGCTATATGGCAGTTGAGTAAGCTCAAGTGCCATAAAAAGACGCGTCAGAATCCACGATCAGAGCTATACTAGTGTGATGAAAGAATTACTCATCCATGCGCAGAGCTATACTAGTGCGAAGAAATGGGTAGGGGTTTGACGAAAACTAGAAAAAGCATCTCGGGTGTCCCCCTCCAGCCCCCCCCCCCCCCCCTCCAGTTACCGGATCCAATCCAAATTTGACAATGATCATCCAGGACATTTGTTCTTGATACCTGTCAAGTTTAATGCACGCCCGATTATACGTTCCAAAGTTATGAATGTTACTAATTTCCGGATTCCCCATGTTGCCACTCCCCCACTGATGGTCGGATCGGGGAAGTGATTATTTCCAAGTTAACCCGGTTTGGTCCCTGATATGCCTTCCAAGTTTTATAGCCCTAGGTCATGTGGAAGTGCCCAAACTAGCAAAATGCGGACAGACCGACAGACAGACAGACATTACGATCGCTATATGGCAGTGCCATAAAAAGACGCGTCAGAATCCACGATCTGTGGTGACTCATCCATGCGCAGAGCTATACTAGTGCGAAGAAAGGGGTAGGCAGACATTACGATCGCTATATGGCACTTGAATAAGCTCAAGTGCCATAAAATGACGGGTCAATGTGAAAGAGGCTTTATAGTTACCTGCGAAACAGGATCTTTGCTTCTCATAGCAGACAGAAAGGCCAAGCCCATGAAATATTCCGACCATTCCAAATAATCATCCCTCTTCTTTTGAATATTGCGATTACCAATCAAGTTCGCCACAATCCCAGAAGCCTCGGGAGAAGAAGAACTTTCACCATCGACTGAATCGGTAACAGGTTGGCCTGAGTCTTCAAACGAGGGAGGGTCTACATCAGCTATTTTGTTCCTCATTTCATTTCCCCCTGAAAAGAATGAATTGTTAAAGCACATGTCAAAGGAGATCCAGTTTCTGTTCGAAAATTGGAAAAATTCTGTCTATTCGAATATAAGTTTGAAGCCAAGCTGACCATTCATTACAAAAGAAACACAAAACTGTGATTTTCGGGTTTTTTTCTTGCTCAGCTAGTTACCCCTCCAAGATGATGTGCGAGGGATAAATGTAATTTAAGATTTATCCCTCGCACATTATCTTAGAGGGGTAACTAGCTGAAAAATAAACCCGAAAATCACAGTTTCACAAACAAGCAAACCTGTGTAGATTACAGGTTTGTTTCCTTCTCCGACGTTGACCGAGAAGATTGACAGCCTGACGAGGATCCTTGCCAAGAAGGCCGAAATATCGCTGACGAAGAATCGTAGCTGACGTGTATCCGTTGTAAACATTGTTTGAATAAATGTTTCAAAGTCAGCTTGGGCTCAAAGAATATTTATTTCATCTGTCTATTCGTAGGGAGACTTTGGAGGAGATATCCCTGTAGACTTCCTAGTATCCTGACGTGACCTTCTGCCAGGTTTGTAAGTTAAGTTGACAGATTTATAAGCACAGCACTGGGATTTAAAATAAGTAATTTATTTATGACCCGACGTTTTGAAACGGCGGAGTAAATGAAGAAAATAAAGAAAATGAACAAAACACATAAACACACAGAAAAAGACACTTCATTTTCAATCTTCGGTCAGGAAGCAGTGGAGACGTCGTGCGCTGGTTGGGCCCTGTTGTTCATGATTTTCGAAAGCGATGAGGAAACATTCAAAAGGGTAACACTTGCATCTTGAATTTTGAATTTCTTCGTCAATGTATAGTTATGACATAATTTCGACTAGTGGAGCAGGTGCTTCACATATTTAAAATAACGTGATCTCATCTTTTTAATACCTTTCTTTCGCAGAACATGAGTGACGCCAGAACGAAATAGGAAGTGATTATTTGACAATGAACATCCAAGACACATGTTCTTGATACCTATCAAGTTTAATGTACGCCCGATTATCCGTTCCAAAGTTATGAATGTTACTAATTTCCTGATTCCCCATCTTGCCACTCCCCCACTGATGGTCGGATCGGGGAAGTGATTATTTTCAAGTTAACCCGGTTGGGTCCCTGATATGCGTGCCAAGTTTTATCGTCCTAGGTCATGTGGAAGTGCCCAAACTAGCAAAATGCGGACAGACAGACAGACAGATAGAAGGAGCGCAGAAGGTGCTGTGCAAATTTCCCAAAGCTTGACGATTATAGCGCCCCCGCCCCCAATGTTTTTTGTTGATTAGTTTATCGATATTTATATGCGGTGCCATCACACATATAAGGGCGATTCTGGCGATCTCAAGGATTCGCTTTCCGAAAAGAAAAGAGGGAATACACTTGATGACTAACTCTCCTTGCCGATGCAGAATAGCCGGGTACTTAGCGGAAGAGCCGGATGCAGTATCACATCTGCTCCCAAAGATCGCCGTAATTGGTTGAAACAGGATTTCAGTTGTTGAGGTTGAGTCATTAGTGAGACCTTTACTTGTTCTTCCTGAGATTCAGTGGCGTGTTCTGGGCTTAGTCATATAGAGTATGCATCGAGCGCAGGAACGAACGGAAAGTCGTCGCGCCTTTACAGCTTCTCGCTGATTGGCTTAAATCACTTTCCACGCAGGGTTGCCAGGTCAAAGTTTTTTTTAGAGAGGGACTTTTGGACCGAAACAGGGAGTGAAATCTTGTTTTCAAGAAAAAAACGGGGAATGGTTATTTTTGGTCGGAATCACTGCTACACAAGTGACACATCTGGCCCTTTTTTAAATAGACTGAATTTTATCTCAAAGTCATACGTAGGACAAGAAATATTTCTTCAGCCCACGCTGATTGTGAATCCTATTTGATAGTGCAAAAAGGATGCTTCAGCTGAAACAAGACCAAGGGTTTCGATGGCATCCCAAAAATTTAATATCTCATCCAGACAACTGGGTCCTGTCTTCTTCAGACTCCTTAAGCATTTTTACTACAGAAATTCAGAAACAGATTAGGGCCAAACATCTGAGAAAACCAAGTTCAGAGATGGATTGAGCATGTGTGTTTGCCCCTATAAGTCATATTTGTTTTGACGAAACTGATCGAAACTTCCTGCCCTTGCATACTTCCGCCAAATTTCCGGTTTCCGCCGAATTCGGGAACTGCTTATCCGACAAAATAACAAAGCTCAAAAAATACGATCGAAAAATTACATTACGATCGCTATATGGCACTTGAGTAAGCTCAAGTGCCGTAAAAAAAAAAGAAAAAAAGTATAAGAACTCCTAGGACTCGGGTCGGCATCACCTGCGCAGATAACTCGTATAAAGCCTAAGCCCTTCTCCTCGCCAAGTGATCGATCCTATTTGTAAATAATGGTAGTTGGCGAGCATTTAGTTAATGGTTTAGCGATGTTATGAATCACGGGTTAATCAATTATCAGGGTTCTTTTTGGAGCAAAATACTGTAGCTGAAATTACTACGGTGTTACGTTCGTACAGCGTCTACGCGCTACCATGCATACGTGTTGTAGACAGGGTTGCCACATGCGCACGATAGAGTGAATTGCCACTCTTATTTTATTGTTGTCACGTCCTACGTAGGACATAAAATTCTCTCTATTTCAAAAACGTCCAGAGGTGTTATTTTCCAGCAGTGATTCCGACTAAAAGTGACTATTTCACGTTTTTTCAAGGACACTAAATTAAGATTTGTAAGTTTTGCAGCGTTGATTATGACCAAAAGTGACCGTTTTCCATTTTTTCATGAAGACAAAATTTCCAAAAGTCACTCTCTAATTATTTTCGATTTGGCAACCCTGGTTGTGGAGGAACTAGCAGCTAACTCGGCCGATCTGGGCAGACAAACTCGTCTAAAGTCTAAACCCTTCCCCTCGCCAAGTAATCGGTCCTATTTGTAACTAATGGTAGTTGGCGAGCATTTAGTTAAATGGTTTTGCGGTGTTAGGCACCACGGTTATCAATCAATGCTCGGGTCTGGTATGAGTATGTGCACGCAATGTTATATTTTGGCGTTCACGTCACAGTCAATTACGTGGTTATACGGTCGTCACTCGACCGCAGTGCTAGAGCCAAGTCGACGTTACTTAGGCCACGCTGTCAAGACGTCAGATAATCTATTTTGCCTTTGAGTTTCATAAAGAAAAATAATAGCCCACATGACAAATCATAGCGGTACTGAATCGGTTCAAAACTGAAAGGTTAACTAAGAAGTAGGCTTATCTTTATATCTTGGATCTGAAAACTCTGAATTGTTCTGAATCTGCTAAGCGATTTTTGGATACCTATGACATCGCAAAAGTTATCCGTCCATCCGTCTGTCTGTACGCACGATAACTCTCAAACGGAATGAGATATTTTTATGAGACTTAGTGTGAGGGTTCTTCGGGTCAAGAGTAAGGTCGAGTTCGCAGATGGGCTTTTAGCCTTACATTTAGGGGTGGAGGTTTAAATTGAGGGGCAAACAAAATATTTTTAAACAGCTAATGTGATGGTTGATTATGGGATATGAAAAAAATGTTAAAACGATGGTGAAAACCACTTTTATCGCCGGACAAGTAGTTAGCCCGGAATCCGGACAAAACCGGAAAGTTTGTTAAAAGTAAAAGTTTTATTTGAAGTTGATTAGATATTTGAATCAGGGGTAAAAAATACATGCTGAACACGATTATGAAAACCATTTGCTCGCCGGACAAGTAGTTCACCCGGAATCAGGCCAAAACCGGAAATTTTTTAAAAGAAAAAGTTTTATTTGAAGTTGATCAGATATTTGATTTGGGAGTATAAAATCATGCTGAACACGATTATTAAAACTATTTTCTCGCGGGACAAGTACTTCGCCCGGAATCCGGCCAAATCCGGAAAATTTGTTAAAAGCAAAAGTCTTATTTGTAGTTGATAAGATTCCGATTAAGGGGTATGAAGAGATGCTGAATCCGTATGACAATCGTTTTTTTTTTTTTTTTTACCCCGGACGCATAGTTCAACCGGAATTCGGCTGAAACGGGAAAATTTGTCATGAGTTATAGCTTTATTTCAAGTTGAATGTTCGATAATTCGTTTTAAGCTTTCTTACTTTGTCGGATAAGTAGTTCCCGAATTCGGCAGAAACCGGAAATTTGGCAGAAGTAAGCTAAGGCAGGAAGTTTCTATCACTTTCGTCAAAACAAATATGACTTATAGGGGTAAACACTCATGCTGGATCCAAATCTGAACTGATTAGCTATTTGGCCTTAATCTGTTTCTGAATTTTTGTAATAAAAATGCTTAAAGGACACCTGAATGAAGAGTACCAAGTATCATCCCTATCTGTATGACTTCCGTTAACATTGCCTGCAGAAAACCCAATCCAAATACGAAATAGTGTTTCTAAGCTATGATTTTTGCTCCATTTTGCATCTGTCCTTATTTCAGTGCCGAACAATTTTATAAATGAACGAATGTCCCACATCAACCCTTCTTCTGGAATATTTTTAACCAGTTAAGCCCAAACATAAATCTAGAAGAAATTCCAATACGATCCGGCCAGCGCTGTACAAGATTTGAATGAATTGCGCCTTTTGTCTTGGAGTCTGCATGTGCAAACCTCCAGAAACGAACATCCCTATTTTGAAAACGTCACGCCCAGGAGAAGAATGCTCTCCGTGGCCATGTCTGTAAATGCCTTCTCCATGTTGTGTTCAAGTATGGTTTCATTGTTCAGGTGTCCTTTAAGGAGTCTGTAGGAGACAAGACCCAATTGTCTGAATGAGATATTAAATAAATAGTCTTTGAGCCCAAGCTGACAAACTTCGGGGAAGGAAACAAACCTGTAATCAGAGGATTGACAGCCTGACGAGGACCCTTGCCAAGAAGGGCAGAAATATCGCTGACGAATAATCGTAGCTGACGTATCCGTTGTAAACATTGTTTGAATAAAAGATATTAAATTTTTGGGATTCCATCGAAACCTTTGGTCTTGTTTCTTGGGCTCCGGTAGAGGCTTTCAGAATAATAATAATAATCTATTGGAAAAAGCCTAATACGGCCATACAAAAGACGCCTGAAGCGCCAACAACAATTTATACCACTAAAAATGAAAACACAAACTATTTTCTTCTTTTCATTGAATCCAAAACGAAAAAAACGACCTCAGGAGTTACACTTTTATTTGTCGACTTTAAGATACCCGGAAAGAGAACACAACTAACCATCCGAACTAAGCCCAACGAAGGAAGCTCTTGGCACTGTCCTAGAAGGTGGTCAATGGTATCTTGCCCAGTGCAACAAAGTGGGCAATTGTAATTCTCCTCACCGACCTGTTTTCGCCTATCAAAAACTTTCTTTCTGTACCGTAATGCAATGCAATGATAGCATGACAAGACAAACAAAGCATAGAGGTACAACAAAGCATAGAGGTGCAAGCACATACAGGTACCAGACATCTGAACGAAAAATTTCATTCGATGGAAAACGATTATAAGAATAGCGGATCTTAGGGCCTATTTAAGTGAATAAGTGATGGGTAACTGGGCTGTCGAATCCCAGCTCTTTTCTTAGTTTAGTTTAGTTTTAGTCAAAACTAGGTTAAAACTGTAAGGTTAAGCAAATTCACTCTGTGGTAGGCTTATGCAGATTAGCTATATCTTGTGCTATCGCCGGTTCTTTTTAGGAATGGGCGGTTAAGCAACTGTCACTCCTGTCAAGAACACCATTTGGGAACTCGGTGGACTGGTGGTGGAGCACAGTATTTTGAGACTTCGAAACCTACAACAACATAATCCCGCATAATCCCTTTGGCTCTACATTAGCGCCATTTCAAGGCTGGGGTCTAGCCGACAATCCTTAGCATAGGCTCACTGCCAGTCAGTGAACTAGGCTGCATATTTCAAACCTTCCGCAGACTAAAATTACCCTCTAACAGAAGACTCCCAATGAATTCCAGGCGTCCTGCCAAATTTTACCCCCCCCCCCCCCCGACAATCTAACATGCAGGACTGAATAAAGGGATATTTCGAAACAGGTTATTATAAGTTTTACAGATACCATGGGAACTGGATCTGCAATTAGTCGTCTTTGCAGTTACCGTGGAATCTGATACTAGGGTTGCTCTGCAAAAACGACTATTGTCGGATTTGCACTTTCACAAATCACCCAAAAATAAATACTGACTGACATCTCTGGTGGCATAACTTCTTTCCCACCAATTTGACAAAAAACTAGACTCTTGTGTTATTGATGATGAATTTTTCTGATACTGCGATCAGTTGCCCAAGGTCTGACCGTGGTATCTAAATATCAGTTACCAAGTTGACTGGCCAGATAACACGATAACTGCGAAAACACTTTTTGACCTTGGTAAGCTGTACTGGGGTGCGCCGAATCCAGTACCAACAACTAGATGAACCAATTACCAGAACCACCACCCGTAGGAGCATCGCATCAGGATAATATCTTAGATTGCTCCCAAGTGCAATTTAAGGTAATTTAAGGTATCAGATACCTTGGTATCTGCAAAAACGCAACTTATGTACGTACAGTTTGTGAAAATGGCTGGAGTGACTTCTTTTGTGTTGCTTTATTCTTTTTACTGCATTTCTAACCCTGAGCAGTTACAAATTATTCATTCATTCATTTCTCAGACGTCGTGTACGGGCGAACTCATGGCTACTAGAGTCTAAAAGAGTTAAAGGACCTGTCGTACCTAAAATTCCAACGCGACCTACTTCCGTAACTGCTTTCGTTAGTTCCTAAACCCGGAGACCCAAATTTCTTATGTTACATTCTGAACACGCTAACGACATCTCACTAATCTTTACGATTCACTAGTTTCCATGTGTATTATGCTTTCGAGTTTCTCCTCGTAAAACCGGTTATCTGAATTTTTGCCGAGATTCTGCTAGAAGTCAATGGGCTTGCTAAAAGCAGATCCTAGCTTGACGGTATTCAGATAATTTTGAATACTGGAATATAAACAGCCAATAGTTACCAAAAAATGTCGAACATATCTAAACGTCCACATGGTGATATACTTAGTTGTTTTAATCCTCTTACACGCCACTCGACTTTCTCGAAGGTTTTAGTAACTCTTTTGACCAGCGCCGGGAGTAATGATTAGTTAATTACAAATGGCGGACTTGCTTTCAGGAGCGAATTGTGTTCAAGTTATTTGTGGATAATGTTGGCTACCGCGAAGATTTTGAGAAAAACAAAGGCAACAGTGTGTTCGTAAAAATCCGACCCATCGAAAAATGATGGTGTCTCCCACCTTGTCGGCCCACATGAATCAAAGACTTTAAGCTTGGTTCCCACAAAACAGGAATCGTTCCCGCGACGGTAATACACATCGACTTGGAGCGAATACTCTTGATGACGTAACTCATTGTATCGACAAAGAATCGCCGGGTGCCTAGCGAAGAGCCACAAATGTCACCACATCAAACCTTGTTGATTGGTTTACATAGGATTTTAGTCAATTTTGATGATTCTTGTTCAGCCCTTGAGTCACTGGCTTGTTTCGGAGTTGTGACTTGGAGCGTGTTCCAACAATAGTAACCTATCCCCCCCACCCTTCTAACAATAGTAACTATTAGTTACTATTTCCGTTCTAACCTCACGAAAAGTTACTAGGCTGACCGTTCCAACCTTCTTGAAATAGTAACTAATAGTAACTATTTGCTTACCATGCTCGGGAGCGTAGTAAGCGTGGTAACTACGCATCTCTGTAACGTCATTGGTCGGATTCGCCCGTGGTATGATATTCTGCTGGAAAATAGAAACATCGTTCCAGCCTTGAAGGCAAAAAGCCAGAATTCGTAAAGTCATGCGTAGTAACTACGGTAAGTAGGGTGGAACACGCTCTTAGTCATGTAATATAGGACATTCGCCAAGGCGAATACGAATCCTCGTTCTAAGTAAGAAAGAAATTTATTTGTGAGTGCAAATCGTATGCGTCGGCTGAAAATTTGAGCTGACGTATCCGTTTTGCACTGTCAGATATGATTTGCAGTCAGCTTGGGCTGAAGTCGCCATGTTGAAAAGCGGAGTAAATAAAAACACACACACACACACATTAAACAATAATCAGTCTTCGGTCTGAGATTTAAGCAGAACATCCTTGGTATCTTTAACGAAAGCGCGAGTCCCAGTAGACAAAGTTTAGATTCTAATATTCGAACGTATGTGACTACCCTGAAACTCAAACATTGACTGATTTTACTGATTAATTGGTCGATTATTTCAGAACATAAACAACGATGGCTGCTACATTAAACTACAACTTAATTTAGAGCTCATCTGCTTACAAATGAACAGTTTCTGCCTTCTCTAAAGAAAACGGGAAGGGAGAGGAGCTATTTGAGGGATAAGAAATTACTTACAAACGAAAAAAGGAACAATATGTGGAAGGCATGAAGCCTCGATCCAAAAATCGAGGCACACAAACCTGAATCAGGGTAGTGACTAGTGTACAACCTCCAATGCGGTTCTTCCCCTCAAGCTTGCAAATATAACAAACACGTCTAGGCTGTTTTTCAGCCACAAGAGGGTTGTGACAAGAAATACGGCGAAACTTGCACAAGCGGCACGCCTGACCAATCAGCTCCTCGATAACGCTACGCGGAAGCCTTATCCTGCTTCGAAACGCGCTATCCAACGAAATACTAGAAATGGTCTAACGGCCTCAGCGTGGACGAACATTACATAGGAATTTCCGGATCTCGGGTATAAGAATCCGGTTTAGGACATAGAGTTAATTAGTAATATAGGGGCGACGGGTCCTTTAGAGAATGAACACCAACCTCCGGGCTCCAGCAAATTTCCTTCCAAATTTTTAGACACAATTTCTCATTGATGTGAAGCCGACCCACCTTAACAACTGCATTAGTTACAGACATGACTTATTGAGCTTAATGATGATGCCTGCTCAAACTAATGGGTATGTGCTGCCGGACTAGCTCTCAGCCAAATTGGCCTATAAGTATGTTGAACCATCAGTCACGCTCTCTGATGTCTCAATTGCGATTTGGGTGGTATAATTGGGGGTAGTTAACCCAAGGTAATATAGAAACTATACTATTGAGCCTCATTTGAAAAACGCTTGCTAACCTGCAAGTACAAGCCCGATTACAATATACAACAATATACTATCATAACTCGCGAGGAGTGGGAACAGTGCGGAAGCTTAAAGAACTTTTTCCATTTTCTATTCTCCGATTGCTATATTTCTCGCTTATATATCCATATATATATTATTGCTCATCTATCTGGATGTCTACTTTTCCCTCGTTACTTTCCCCCATCCATAATCTACAACGGAAAGCAGTTAAAATTCTACAGTCAACAACAAAGTGCTCCTGTTCATCTATTAAAGCTAAGAGACATTTAAACTCTTTCATTATGCTCATTTGCATTTCAGTACTTTCGTAGTGACCTCCCGTCATGTTTCTGGAATCCCAAAACGTAAGTGGAGGGATACCTATGACATCGCAAAAGTTGTTCGTCCGTCCGTCCGTCTGTAAGCACGATAACTCTCGAAGGGAATGAGGTATTTTGATGAAACTTGGTGTGAGGATTGTTTGGGTCAAGGGTAAGGTCGAGTTCGTAGACGGGCTCTGTCAAATGGGTGGGGATTCAAATTAAGGGACAAACAAAATATTTTTAAACAGCTAATTTGATAGCCGATTATGGGGTAAGAAGACATGCTGAGCACGATGGTGAGAATAATTTTCTCGTCGGACAAATAGTTCGTCCGGAATCCGGAAAAAAACGGAAAGTTTGTTAAAAGTAAAAGTTTCATTTGAAGTTGATTAAATGTTTGATTTAGGGGTAAGAAGACATGCTGAGCACGATGCTGAAAACCACTTTCTCGCTGGACGAGTAGTTCGTCCGGAATCCGGCAAAAAACGGAAAATTGGTTCAAAGTAAAAGTTTCATTTGAATTTGATTAAATGTTTAATTTAGGGCTAAGAAGACATGCTGAGCATGATGGTGAAAATCATTTTCTCTCCGGACAAGCAGTTCGTCCGGAATCTGGCCAAAACCGGAAAGTTGGTTCTAAGTAACAGTTTCATCTGAAGTTGATTAAATGTTTGATTTAGGGGTAAGAAGGCATGCTGAACCCGATGTTGAAAACCATTTTCTCGCCGGACAACTAGTTCGCCTTTAATCCGGCAAAACCGGAAAATATGTTAAAAGCAAAAGCTTTATCTGAAGTTGATTAGATGATAGATTCAGGGTTAAGAAGAGACGCTGAGTCTGTATATGATGATCATTTTTTAAACGGACACATAATTAGTCGAGAATCCGGTTGTATCCGCATTTTTGTTTTAAGTCAAAGTTTTATTTAAGGTTGATTGGATGTTTTTGGGATCCCAAAACGTAAGTGGAGGGATACCTATGACATCACAAAAGTTGTCCGTCTGTCCGTCTGTAAGCACGATAACTCTCGAAGGGAATGAGATATTTTGATGAAACTTGGTGTCAGAGTAAGGTCAAGTTCGTCGATGGGCTCTGTCGCCGTACATTTAGGGGTGGGGGAGGGGGTTTAATTTAAGGGGCAAATGAAATATTTTTAAACATATAATGTGATAGTCGATATAATGTGAACACGATGGTGAAAACCATTGTAGTTTCGTTTCGTATTGTAGTTCGTAGTAAGTAGTTCGCCCGGAATCCGGCCAAAACCGGAAAGTTTGTTTAAAGTAAAAGTTTTATTTGAAGTTGATTAGATGACTGATTTAGGGATAAGAAGACGCGCTGAACACGACGATGAAAACCATTTTCTCGCCGGGCAAGTAGTTCGCCCGGAATTCGGCCAAAACCGGAAAGTTTGTTCAAAGTAAAAGTTTTGTTTTAAATTGATTAGATGTTCGATTAAGGGGTAAGAAGACATGCTGAACCCTTATGGGAACAGTATTTTCTACCAGGACAACTTGTTCGGCCGGAATCAGGCCAAACCGGCAAATTTGTTAAAAGCAAAAGTTTTATTTGAAGTTGATTATATGACAGATTTAGGGGTAAGAAAACACGCTGAATCTGTATATGACAATCTTTTTTTTTTTACCTGGACATATATTTCGTTTGGAATCCGGTTGAAACCGGATTTTTTTTTTTAAGTTGAACTTTTACTTCAAGTTGATTAGATTTTCTTTATACGGATAAGGTGATAGGCTGAATTCGTTTCTGACCTTTTTTTTTTCTGGACAAGTATGGTAGTTCGTTCGCAACTGTCTGGATCAAATATTAGATTTTTGGGATCCCATCGAAACCTTTGGTCTTGTTTATATAGGGATAAGGAGATACGCCGGTTTCGTTTCTGAAATTTTCGGTCATATCGTCAAAACAGATATGGCTTGTAGAGGTATAGATAGATAAGTAGATAGAGTATCTGAACTCGGTTTTTTCTGATGATTGGCTTGGCGAAGACAATACCCAATTGTCTGGATCAAATCGTAGATTTTTGGGATCCTATCGACACCTTTGGTCTTGTTCTGGGATGTTCAACTTGTTAAAGAAGTTACCCCTTATGCATTAAGAAACCGAGATGACATACTGGTTCCTTCCACTCCCTCAGTGCGCTCAGACTTTGGTCTGGAAGTGGCTGTTGGGCGTGCCTGGAATTCGATTCCCACTGAGATCCGGCAGTCCCTGACTCTTGGTTCGTTCAACAAACACCTTAAAAGATTTTTGCTGGAAAATAGTAATTAATTGGTTGAAATTTCGGACAAGAAAATTGCATTTATTGAAAAAAAAGTAATAAGGTGTGAATATAGTTGTTTATTACAATAGTTTAATAAAATGAGATGTTAGTGTTGGCTCTCGGTGCATTTGTTTATTTCTTATTTATTTATTTTTTATCTTGTGCGTGGTGATGTGGAGGTCGGTTGCATTCGCGAGAACACCTGGTGAATTTTTTATTTTGTTATAAAGATTGCTTTTTCCCAACCAACGGGCCATAGAGCCCTTGGGATTGTGTTTCATAAATAGATTTTGCTTTTTGTATATGTTAGTACTATGTCAGTTTTGTATACATAAGTTTGCCAAGAAAAAGAACTTGAACTTGAACTCACTTTTGATAGGCAGAAACGGAATTAACAACTAAGATTTACACTGGCAATACTTCGGCTCGTCTTGGCTATGGTCCTCTTCTGGCCCAAGCTAGAACAAGTGCTCAAGCGCTCAAACGTTGAGTGTGAAAGTAAAATGTTTGTTTCATCTTATACACGAACAGCGTTAGAATCAAGACATTTCTGATCCCCAGTAACCAAACAAGTATTGAACTCACTTGAAGTGAGATCATCCCGCCTAAGGAAATGGGAAGTTTTTCAGGCAGTTTGAAAGATTCTAATGAAAGAAAAAAGCATGTAGGCATCCGAAGATCATCTTGCAAGAACGGTTTCAATTTCGATACTGAATGTCTTGCCAGTCAGTCCGACCCTTTAAACCTCTTTTCAGTTGGCAAAGTAATAACACGTGTAACAAACCAAACAGTACCAGCCTAATACCCCCTTCGTCACAACTTCCGGCTTATCATCGATCAAATGACATTTCTAACTTTTCATTAAGGAGCGAAGAACGTCGTGTGGTTTTATTTTATGCTCTTGCACAAAAATCCACATCTATAGGCTACATGTACATCCACAAAACTACAAGAGTCGAACTTAACTCATGAGAAATCTGGGCCCAGTTGCCCATGAGCGGGAGGGTGGGTGGGTGGGGTCGGGTCCCACCGAAATACATATCTAGACCTATATATCCTCAAGTATACCAACTTAGAACTCGATTCCAATAACGAGTCAAAACTTAGCTTTTTGCCATAGAAAAGAAGCAGTCTCAAGCTTCATAATTTGCAAGTGACTATAATATCAAATAACTTCCTGCCTTTGAAAGCTTCAAAGTTCAATGGGAACATCAAACTACCCCAATCCCACTCTGTAACAACCTAGGAACAATGCTTACCCCCTAGCTCAGCAGCTTCTTCAACAGTTTCCTCTCTGTGATATTTCAAAGCGTAATTTTTTGGGCCAGTACATGCTCAATTTACTAGCTTGGACAAAGATAAAAGTGATATTTCTTGTAAGACGTAGTAGATCTTTATTTTATGCATAAAGCAGCTTGTCTAATTCAGATTTGAATAGGCTATTTATTTTTGAATGATTTTTGTAGCTATGTTATCTTTTATAAACTTATTGCATATTCTCGTACATTTTATGAAGCAAGTTAATCAAGCTTCACAACACTATTCCACAAAGAAAAACTTATACTTCTGATGACACACTAGAACCATCACGTAAACTGCATTTGCGGCTTGACTTATTGGTGACATCTCAAATATATCCTTTTCTATAAAGCGTTGCTGGGAGTTTTTGAATTTCCTGCCACGATATCCCAGCTCCTAAGATTTGGATCGCCAAAATGCCAGAGAGGCAAAGACAAGGGATAACAAGAAAACGGCCGATTTTCGTAGCGCCTTCTATTGGAAGTCGGAAATGTTTATTTGTGAAGCATTTAATACAAAATAAAGCATTAGAAGTGTCCATTGTGCTTTTTAAGGTACAACAAACATTTTCAACTGGAATTACGGTTGACGGAAAAATGAGAAATCCAAGCTTCACGATTTGCAGTACACAGAAGGGTTTTCGCGAGCTGAAAAGCAAAGCCGTAATCACTTTCCAAAGGTTTTCGTGCTGCTTCGAAAAGTTGCCGAATTTCCCAACCGGTTTTTGCGCTTTGGAAACCAAAGCAGATTTCCCGGAAAATTTTCTATAAAATTAGTGGAAAGCTCCACGGAAAGTTTAACGATACGGCGGGAAATTTGAAAAGGTGGAAAACGTGCAAGTATCACTAGCACACGAAACAAAAATGTTTAATGTCATTAAGGACGACTTCATTGGAATATATGACAATCAAAGACATGTCCCGTGAACCATATTTATTCTAAAAGGTTTGAAATTCAACATTTCCCGGCGATTTCAGCTTTCCATGCGTTTTCGCGATCATTCCATCGGGAAACCAGAAAGTGATTACACGAATCGCTTTCACCCAGTTTTCACAATGTGCTTCGCTCGCCGGAAAATGCTTCTGGAATCTCGCAGAAACCCTCCTTATACTGATAATAATTATCTGTTCATGTCCCAGCACCGGAAGAACGTTGATTTAGGGGTTGCTCACTCGGAAAATACGTGTACAGGAAGTGCCCACTAGATGCCCAAGTCTGCCCACCCAGTGCCCATGGAGGATCCACAGTAAGTGGCTACCAAGTGAGCAACCCCTCGCGTTGAGAGTCGTGATCTGCCGTTTAAAGTGAGAGTAACTTCTTTTAATTTTCTCTTCACAGTATCGTGAAGTAATAAGTAATAACTTTAAAGGATCCGTCTTACTTATACTGCTTCTTCACTCCATGACCTCTATCATTCCATCTATCCTAAATTCCGAGGTTCTGAACTTCCTGTGTAATTTGTATCCATCCTTACGGCACCCCGATGAAAAATTTGTAGCCTGCGTAGTAGTATGGTAGTAGTACGAAAACGTTGCATGTAATACTATGTAATAGCAAAGAATACTATCATTTAATGTGCCTCAGACTGGTCGAATCTTATGTAGTAGTATGTACTAACATTCTGTCTTGCCATAGTAGCACCCAGTCTTGCTAATAGTAGCATATAGTAGTATGCAGTAACACGGTAGCCTTGAAGTAGAAGCATGTAGTAGCATCGTTAGTACTGCATGCAACTTTTTCGTACTACTTCATGGTACTATTTTGAGATAAATTTTTCATCGGGACTACGCTGAGTTTTTTGCCTATCCGTGTTTGGTTCTTTTTTGCTAGGCGACTCAGGCTTCCTCGCGTTGCTTCCAAGGAGACCGTTCGTCCAGAATAACGGTTATGCAAGTTTTTCCGTGTTTTTCATCAAAGCCGAGGGAACCAAGCGAGGCCGAACGGCCGGAAGAGGCTTATATTCTTTGAGAAACCAGTCACAAGACTATCGGAACATAAACTGCATTTACTGGGACTCGTGTTTCAAGGCCGCTGCAAACATTTCAGGTCGGAATTTCGTCAGACAGACCTGTCAAAAAAATCACACCATGAGGTCATCACGTCCTAAGTTGAGCGGCGTACTTATCCAATCGATTCCGTCACAGAGTTGCTTCCCAACAAAACGATTATCAAATTTAAAAATGCCGCCAAAGCGCACCACAGCATCTGTGATCATTGTCCGTAACCCGAACTCCCGGATGATGATCAGAAAAATCTGGACAACTTCTCAAACTGGTATCGATGATAGGTTTGACGAATTGCACGACAACTCCCGAAGTTATGGAATGCAATCTCGAACAGCAACGAACTTCTGCCTAGGAAAATTAATCAGCTGCTTAGGTCTCTAAACTAAAATAAGGTTTGAAGCCAAGCTGACTGAATTTTTTATTTAGTGTTTTTTTGTTCGGTTAGTGTGTGTTTTGACTCGTTTTCATGTTACAATAATCATTTTGAATGCTTTTCAGTGATTTTGATTTTTAATAGTTTTTTTTTACTGTAAAAAGTAAAGGTAAAAATATTAAGGTAAATGTTAAGTTATGAATACAATTGCAAAGATAATATAATTTTAAAGTAAAAATAGAGCTGACCATTCATTACGAAAGAAACAAGAAACCGTGATTTTCTGGGTTTTTTTCTTGATCAGCTAGTTGCTAGCTAAGATGATGTGCGAGGGATAAATATAATTTCGGATATTTCTGTTGCACTTGCGGCAAACCGTCCTCAGCGAAAAAAACAAAACTAAATCATAAGGTCCAACACAATACCAACAGAAAAATCGATGCAGAACCAACAAACCATAAAACGACAAGTAACTAAAAAGCAGAAGAACGAATAGGATTGAACCACTTACAAATGCAAATAAAATAACGAATATTAAAATGTTCTGTGCCTATTTACCATTTACCGACTATTTTTACAATTATTCCCTGGGAAAGCACAGAAGCTTTCCCCCAGCATTTACACATTCCTTGTTTTTCATCACTGTCAAATACTTTCACAGAGTTAAACTAGGGCGGAGAAGGGGGGGGGGGCTCAACCCTTTATTTAATTATTTCTCCTTTTTACTATATTCATACACTCAAGCAAGTAATAAATTACTCATAGATAGATAGATAGATCTATTGATACAACTCGTAGCGACCAATTGCCACTAAATATGTAGACCCTTACATTTAAGGGGTTAAAATAACTTGAATAGCCTATATACAATCATGACAGCAACAAACAAGAGCAAAGGTTTCAATGGGGTAGATAGATATTCGGTCTTGAACAGATTTCTTGAATATTTTTTGTTCGACTGAATTTCAAACCCTTCCCCACCCCTAAATATAGGGCTACATAACCCATCTTCGAACTTGAGCTGTACTGTACCTTACTTATTCTTGCCCGAATGAGTGTGTTAGGTCTTCGTTTTACTATAAGACTACACGGTTCAAGTTTGATCTAAAGTTCAAAGATGCATCAGTCTACTAACTCGCTGTGCTAACCTTCAATGCTGTGTTTGGCAACATTCCTCTGGATATCTAAACGAAGCCAATCATAACAGCAAAAACAAAGCTAATACTAAACACAAGTCAATGAAAACCGACAAAGTGCCCGCCTTTTCAAATGCCGTTTTCAGTCTGTTCTATAATAAATAATTGGAGTAACGCAAAAACCCACCCCCAATTTTCCAGATGAAGTTATATACATGGCAACATCCAATATATTTAAGTCTAATCAACTCCTGTTTGCATACAGCAGACTGAAGATTGTTAAATAGTACACAATTACTAGGTAATAGGGTGGCGGTGGGTTGATGAGAGGAATTATGCGCATACTTAAAAAGGAAAATTTGAAGCTTTGATTATTCGTTCGTTTTTTTCCAATCTTTGAACAGCGTTCTAGATACTCGGGCAAAAACTAATACCAGTCGAATCAAAGAATGGGATATTGGGTATCAACTTTTGGGATTGAGGGTAGTCGGGGACGTTAGGGACGTCGGGGGATAATCTATTAATAATAATTAATAAATTTGTTTTCACACATCAAGAAGACCAAAGGTTTTGATGGGATCCCAAAAATTCACTATTTGATCCAGACAACTGGGTCTTGTCTTAGCCAGATCCAGTCATCGATAGACTCCTTGAAGATTTTTACAATTAAAATTCAGAAACAGATTAAGGCCAAATAGCTAGTCATCTGAGAAAACCAAGTTCAGATATGGATTCAGCATGTGTGTTTACCCCCATAAGTCATATTTGTTTTCAAAATGGTTTTCACCATCGTTTTCAGCATGTCTTCTTACCCATAATCGACTATCAAATTAGCTGTTTCAAAGTATTTTGTTTGCACCTTAATTTGAACCCCCTCCCCACCCCTAAATGTAGGGCTACAAAGCCCATCTACGAACTTGACTGGTCCGACGACCCAACGAATCCTCACACCAAGTTTCATCAAAATATCTCATTCCCTTCGAGAGTTATCGTGCTTACAGACGGACAACTTTTGCGATGTCATAGGTATGAAAAGAGAAAGAAAAGAAGAAGGAAACACTATAACAAAGAAACACTATAACAAGAGGAAACCAATCACAACATAGAGACTACGACAGCATTACTATCTATAAAACTATCCTATTGTAGAAGAACGCTCTCCTATTGATGCTTAATCTTAATGTTGTAATTCTGTATAAGTTGTCCAACTGCTGTAAGTGGGTCAGTAATGCTGTAAGTAGTGACGATTTTACTATTTCAGGTCCAAGGAGGGAGGCGGAGCAGGAATTTAAAGAAACGAAAATAAATTGAGCGAATTTTTTTTTTTTTTTATCAGTGTTAGTTAATATTGCGGATTACCGAACGGTTCAATGATTAGGGATATCACACACAAATCATGTCTTTTAGGGCTGTTCACCTTTGTGCCCTTTGGTATAAGAGTTGTTCTACTCAACCATCGCCGAAGGCATTATATGAGTAAACATAATTCATAAATAACGCGCGAAAAGCAGATTGTAAAACTGAAGCAACCTCACGACTTCGTGCAAATGCACAGCTAAAGGGTCTATCACTCATAATGCCGACTGTAAATGCCCACGATTCAAAATGCCCACGACTCAAAATGCCAACGACTCAAAATGCCCACGGTTCAAAATGTCCACGGCAGAATCCCCACGACTGAATTATTTGAGCTGTTCAGTCCGCAGTTAATATTTACATCATAGTAAATATATCATAGTGCTATTTATATGATATGATGTTAATTGCAAAAAAAGCCCGAGGGTCATGGGTCATGGCAATACAAATACTCAACGGAAAAAAAAAGGAATAAACAAACTAAATTCTGAACCCCATTACATAAAACAAAAAAAAGTGTTGATGGACGATGACGGTGGACGGACGGACAGACTGTACAAAGTTATACGTAGGCCTACGCTGTCGTAACGTTTCGGGGTCCGAAAATGCAAAGAATTCTGATTTCTGAAATATTTTAAGACGTTTACTCTCTGCCGAATTATGAAGAGAAAACTGAATACTTTTTCCGTGGTAATCCTGTCCCTTTGAATCTCGTTGTACGTTGTCCCAGGATGATGTTGGCCTCCCCTGCAGACAATTTGAGCCGTCGGCATTTTGAGCCGTCAGAATTTGACAATTTCGACTTCGGGGTTTCGGTTTCACTTGTGGGCATTCTGAGCGTGGGCATTTTGATCGTGGGCAATAAGATCGTGGTGATTCTGGGAACCACCCGCTGAAAGCAGGCCGGGACATTGAGATCCAGGGCCCCTATTCAGTAACAGAGTCGGGGCCCCCTAATTCGCCATATTCCTGTTCGGCGCTTCTAAGCTGACTAGTTTCTGTTAATACCCCTATGTTTCACCATCAGCACTTGTGACAAACGTAAGTTGCATTTTTGCCACGGTCTAGAGACGTTTTCGCAGTTACCGTAGTATCTGATACAACGGTCAAAAGGCGTCTTTGCAGTTACCGCGGTATTTCGCCAGTTATCGTGGTATCTGATATTCAGATACCACACATTATGTCTTTTCATATATTATTTCACTTTGTGAGGGTATCCGTAAAGTCATCTCACTTTCATCAAATTTTGTCAAATTGGTGGGAAAGAAGTTTGGATATCAATTTTTCTTTCGGGATGACTTCGAAAGTGCAATTTCGGCAATAGTCATTTTTGCAGAGCCACCGTGTATCAGATACCACGGTATCTGCAAAAACGACTAAATTGCAGATTCAGTTACCGTGGTAACAGATACCATGGTATCTGCAAAAACGCAACTATAGTAATATAGATTCACACACTGTAAAAAAAAAACTTGCGGTATTTTCTACTGGGATTAATCTTGTCTTTATTGAAATAAGATTATCCCTAATTCGGACTAATTTTATCCCAATAGAGATAAGATTAATCCCAGTAGCAAATACTGCATCCTTACTCGGAGAAACTTTTTACAGTACAGGTTGACGAGTAGACAATCTACAAATGTGCTTCCCAGTACTGGAGGTTTTACATATGCCTCAGTAGTAGAATGTGGACCTACCATATGGATCCGACTTTTTACTATGTCTACACAAATATTGACTATGAGACAACGGGGGACTAACAGAAACTAGTCCACTTGGATCACTGAACTGGGATAAGGCGAATTGGTAATTTGGCAGAAAACAAACATTACTTTTATTTATTTTTTTACTTATTTAACGTAAATAGACAAGTCCCAACTACTATTTACAATATCGCGGCCCTAAGAGCACAATGCGATGTATCCCCTTGCTGCATACTGAATGGTGCCAATGTGTCCATTTTATGTTATGCAGATGATGTTCTTAGATGTTCAGACGATGTTTTGATCATGAGATGTTCAGATGGTGTTTTACTTGGAAAAAAAGTTATAAGGTTAATTTGTAAGTTAATTTTTTTTTTTTGGTAAATAGTGTTACTATTTAATTTCAACGACCCGGAACCCCAAACACAGTGAATCTGGGTGACTGACGTCATACTATCGCAGGACTTGTGTATATTGGATTACCTGTTGGTCCATCCCTAAAGTCGAATCGGAAATTACTTATCGCTCCAACTGAGCGCAAGATACGTAATGCGTATGCGTGTGCAGCTGGAGCACAGCTTAATATTGGTAAACACCACCATGCAAAAGTGTATAATGGTGTTTCTCTCCCTCATGTTATATACTTGGTTCCTTTCTGGGCATAGGCAATTAACTTAATCAGATAAAATAAAAATTAGAAGGGCTTATTTCAAATATGTGAAATCCCTGATTCGGGTACCGCCGGACAAGGAACGGAAGACTGCGGGACTATGCGGGAGAGATAGAGGTTGCCGGATCCTCCTGATACTGGGGATAAACTTTCCTATAAGTCGTCAGAAAATCCTTCTACCCCCCTCGGAATTTTTTTTTTGTTCTAGTTCTAGTTTTGTTGTTGTTCTTTCTTTTTATTTTTTGGTCCATTATTAGGTTAACTGTTAGTTAGCTAATTTCCCCTTTTTGGGATCCCAAAACGTAAGTGGAGGGATACCTATGACATCGCAAAAGTTGTCCGTCTGTCCGTCTGTCCGTCCGTCTGTAAGCACGATAAATCTCGAAGGGAATGAGATATTTTGATGAAACTTGGTGAGAAGGTTCGTTGGGTCGTCGGACCAGTCAAGTTCGTAGATGGGCTTTGTAGCTCTACATTTAGGGGTGGGGGAGGGGATTGAAATTAAGGGACAAACAAAATATTTTGAAACAGCTAATGTGATAGTCGATTATGGGGTAAGAAGACATGCTGAACGCGATGGTGAAAACCATTTTGTCATCGGACAAGTAGTTCGCCCGGAATCCGGCCAAAACCGGAAAGTTTGTTGAAAGTAAAAGTTTTATTTGAAGTTGATTAGATGTTCGATTTAGGGGTAGGAAGACATGCTGAAGACGATGGTGAAAATTATTTTCTCGACGGACAAGTATTTCGCCCGGAATCCGGCCCAAACCGGAAAGTTTGTTGAAAGTAAAAGTTTTATTTGAAATTGATTAGATGTTCGATTTAGGGGTAGGAAGACATGCTGAAGACGATGGTGAAAACTATTTTCTCGATGGACAAGTGTTTCGCCCGGAATCCGGCCCAAACCGGAAAGTTTGTTGAAAGTAAAAGTTTTATTTGAAGTTGATTAAATGTTCGATTTAGAGGTAGGGAGACATGCTGAAGAGGATGGTGAAAACTATTTTCTCGACGGACAAGTATTTCGACCGGAATCCGGCCCAAACCGGAAAGTTTGTCAAAATTAAAAGTTTAATTTGGAGTTGATTGGATGTTCGATTTAGGGCAAGAAGACATGTTGAACACTTATGTGAAAACAAGTTTCTACCCGGACATGTAGTTCGTCCGGATTCCGGCCAAAACCGGAAAACTGTTGGAAGTCAAAGTTTTATTTCTAGTTGATTAGATAAGCGATTTAGGGGTAAGAAGAGATGCTGAGTCCCTGTGTGACAATTGTATTTTACCCGGACATATAGTTCGACCGGAATCCGGCTGGAATCGGAAAATTTGTTATAAGCTAAATTTCTATTTGAAGTTGATTAGATGTTCATTACTGGGGAAAGAAGATACCCTGATTTCGTCTTTGAGCTTTCTTTTTTCGCCGGACAAGTAGTTCTGGAGTTCGGCCGGGACCGGGAAATTGGCAGAAGTGGCAGGAAGTTTTCGTCAAAACAGATATGACTTATAGGGGTAAACACACATGCTGAATCCAAATCTGAACTTGGTTTTCTCAGGTGATTAGCTATTTGGCCTTAATCTGTTTCTGAATTTTAATTGTAAGAATGTTCAAGGAGTCTGGCGAAGACTGGATTGGCTAAGACAAGACCCAGTTGTCTGGATCAGATATTGAATTTTTGGGATCCCATCGAAACCTTTGGTCTTGTTCTGTATGGTGTTATGTCTTTGTATGGTGTTATGTCTTTCCCTTTGTGAGGGTATGATGAGTCATAAATAAATTATTATTATAATAACTTTTTACATGCTGTAATTCTCAAATTTACCACTTCGGCCATGGCCATTTCTTGGTCAGTGGTAGATTTTTCGAGCGTTTTGTGATACTTTTTCTTTCGGGGAATTGGCAACACTAGGGATCTAGCCTACCTTAAGTTGCGTTTTTTTGGATGTAGTTTCGGCGTAGTTTCGCTTAAAAGCCGTTTTATTTGTCCATTCCATTTGCTGTAGTTTCGAACCTGAAACTACGGAGCTCAAACTATAAACTACCTCGCCGACGTAGTTTGACTTTTCGGAAAAAAGAACTCAATAAAACGCAAGTAAGACAAAACAAGAGCCAAACTACAAACTTTGACGAAACAAAAGTGAATCCAATAAAACGCAACTTTAATGCAAGCCGTCCCTGTATTCTATATGTTTTGGAGGTATGTCGACCACAAACCTATTCTCAGATTCGGGCACTAGAAAGCAGTGTAGGCAGGCATTGTCTGAAGCTGAAATCAGCGGAAAAATCAACCTGAGAGTAATTTGCGAACCGGATTTGAAAATTCACGACTTCTACCAGCCGAAAATCACAGATTCCGATGAAAACTCTGTCAGATGATAGACTAAAGGAAATAAACATTGATCGCTTTTTTTCTCCCAATTATCTAAGATATCGTTACATTTGTTTCTAATCATTATGAAACTTGCAAAACATAAAACCACTTTAGATCAAATTTTCCACGGAGAGGTGTGATTCGCTTAGCAGTAGCAGCGAAAAAGTCGCAACACAAAAGTCTTAAAGTTTACTCTTTTAAGTTCCAAACTTTTAGAATAGTTGAACACTTTAAAGCTAGGCTTTGCTTTCAACTTATTACATACGGCTTTGGAAGTTTTGCCTTCTTCCAGGCTCGTTAGAAGAACTTTTCAAGCAAAAACCTTTCAAGCAAATCAAAGATAATCTCGAAAACCACGCTGGACTCACATATTGGTAAAGTAAACGAGAGAATTGGTCCTTACTTCTGTCCTATGTGTGGTCATGAGGACGAAAGCGTAGTACATTTGATGTGTGATTGTGTGGAATTGAATGAATGAGGAAAGGAGGTATTTGGTGAGAGAGTGTTTAATGAAGAATGGATGGTAAGGATGATGAAGGATGATGTTTTGTTACTGCAAAAAATACTTGGACGTTACTTGAGGCTTGCGATGGAGCATAGAAGGAGATTTTTAGAACAGGAGCTGTGTGTTAGCTATGTAAGTGAGTGCATTTTTTACAATTTTTGTTGCCATGGCCCTTGGGCTTTTTTCGGTAACTGCATTCTATTCTACATATTATATTGGTAAAGTAAAGGAGAGAATTGGTCCTTACTTCCGTCCTATGTGTGGTCATGAGGACGAAAGTGTAGTACATTTGATGTGTTATTTGTGTGGAACTGAATGAATGGAGAAAGGAGGTATTTGGTGAGATAGTGTTTAATGAAGAATGGATGGTAAGGATGATGAAGGATGAATGCTTTGTTATTTTATTAATAACAATTAATTGGATGTTATTTATCAAGTAATTGGACGTTACTTGAGGCTTGCGATGAAGCATAGAACGAGATTTTTAGAATAGGAGTTGTGTCTTAGTTATGTAAGTTAGTAAATTTTTTACAATTTTTGTTGCCATGGGCCACGGGCTTTTTTCGGTAATTACATTCTATTCTATTCATATCACAAAAGTGTCAGGCAAAGAAATTTTACATCCGATTTTTTCTGATGAATAAACTTCTCGCAAACAACCGTCGACAGCATGATAAGCATCAAAGACAGCAAACCAAGGCAAGTGAGAGAATCTGTGAGTTTCATTAGCGGGGTATGAAATTCGGGTCTTCGGGTTGGAGAACGGATGGAGTGATTACGAAAATCGGTTGCATTAGTATTATAGGTAAGACAGGTCCTTTAAGTTTAACTGAAAAGGGCTGACACAGGACAATCTAGTTACCCATCACTTATTCACATAAACTGGCTTGAAGACCCGCTGAAAATGCGTTACTTTGTTGTTCTGCTATTCACGAATAATCGATTTTCTAATAGTGGAATTTCCGTTTGATTTGTGGTACCTCTATGCGCTTGTAGCTGAGTGGTATACCATACCAGAAAGATCTATAATTTTTTTGTTTTGTTTCAGGCACTAAGCAGTCTTCACTAAGCTCACCACTGCCCACTGAAAAGCGCGTCTGTTTTGAGATTAAAATTCCCCGCGTCATAGTAGAATTTACGTTGTGGGGACGGCCGCAGAAATTCTAAACGTCATAACTAGAACAGAAAGTGGAAAGAGAAAAAAAATGGCAGGGTCCAAATTATTCAATGTATTCTATTAAATGGCACAAGTCAGCTTTTCAGTTAAGCTTTAAAGGTCTGGAAAAGAGTCAATCTTGACGGAGGCCAAAACAACTGATGGGGTCAGTATGGTATTTTCTATAAGAGTTCTAGTATTTAGATTAGTATATATAGAAACGACTTTTAAAGAGCATTATCGCATGACACATTGAGTTGATAAGTAGTTTTTTTTTAAATCAGAAGCTGATTGTCTGATTTATTTGGCAAATGGGATTTATCGCGTGCTGTTAACAAAGTGTCCTGAATTTACCTACAAATATATCATCTTTGTTAGTTTGTAGCTGTGAAATGCAATTTAACCTGAAATAATTTCCTATCAGAAACCAACTCCCTAAACTTCGAAGGACAGATCAAACTATCATGAAATAACTCCCTCCACCGTGGCCGAATCCGGTTAGGACACATTAATGGATCATTTAGGACATCGATTCTCTTACCACCCTACAAGTCCCACTCAAATCTGAGCATTTTTTACCCACCACCACCATATTTTTTTTTTGTTCTGTAACCCCCTGCCCCTGCCTCGTATGACGAGGGCATATGACGTTTCTACATTCCAAGTGACATTACTACATATGACGAGGGCACATGACGTTTATACATTCCAAGTTTCGCCGCAATCTCTCCACTCGATTGACCCCTAGGCGATATTTTACCGCGACCCCGGGCACTTGTACATTAAAATCGAGTGTGCAATCCCTCGCAAAAACTAATTATTTGAGGAAAGTTCACAAAAATCACCACTTATAACTCTGTTTTAGTGAGTCAAGGTTCCCGAACATTCGGTAAACCCTGACCGGTGGTGGAAATAGGCCACAGGTTACCAAGCGTTGAGTGGAACCCAAAACGGATAATGATAGAAATGTTTCATTTTTGTGTTGATTGTGATGAGTTGGGAGGGTTAAGAAAATAGGTTTTTGGAGTTGAGAAAGGGGATGAGGATTCGTTTATGCGGATTTTAAACAATAAGAACTTTGATACGATAAAGAATTGTGGTAGGTACATGCGGGTGGGTCTTGCACATCGTGAAAGATTTTTGTGTTGGTAGGATTTGCGTATTTATTTTTTTGTTCTTTGGTTTGTATGTATGGCCATGGCCTGAAAGTTTTTGTTGGGGAGATTAATTATTATCATCATCATCATCATATCAAAGGGCTGGTCCGGGCCTTACTCATGTCCGATGTGTGGTAGTATGGATGAGAACTTAATACGAATTAGAACTTAATTTGAGTGTGAAAGTGTGAGTGAAAGTGTGAGTGAACTCTCTGGTTAAACATTTTTGGAGTGAATAGAAGGGGAGTGGATAAAGAACGGATGTATAGCGTCACGGAGAATAGTATTTGTGGAGATATTAAACCATGGACGAGGTTGCTTAGAGCCCTGGCCTATTGGGCTAGGTGCTTATATGGGGTAATATTTGTGTTTATTTTTCATGTAATTTCCATCTTTTTTTATAGCTAGTGAGTAATAAGTAAGTAAGTAATTTATTTATGACCCGCCATTTCGAAACGGCGGAGTAAACGAAGAAAATAAACAAAACACATAAACACGCAGAAAAAGAAACTTAATTTTCAATCTTCGGTCAGGAAGCAGTGGACGACGTCGTGCGCTGGTTGGGCCCTGTTGTCCATGATTTTTGAAAGCGATGAGAAAATCTTGAATTTTGAATTTCTCCGTCAATGTATGGTTATGACATAATTTCGACAAGTGGAGCACGTGCTTCGCATATTTAAAATAACATGATCTCATCTTTTTAATCTCCTTCTTTCGCAGAACATGAGTGGCGCCAGAAAGAAATAGTATAGAAGGAGCGCACAAGGTGCTGTACGAATTTCCCAATGCTTTACAATTATAGCGCCCCCGGTTGGGGACGATGCGCCCATAGGCGCTACGGATTGATTTATAAACTTCCTGAACAACCGAAGAGCAAAATTTTGACAATGAAGATTTGAACGTTATGCCGAGCCACCATACAGAGTCTGTTGATTTGACGATGAACGATCCAAGAGATATAGAAGCTTTGGATGCATTCAGACCATTTGACGAAGGGTTGAAAGACAGGTACTCACATTTTGATAGGTTAACTTCAAGGCCAATTTTGAGAAGTTCCGACAACAGCTTACTTACACTTTTTGCGAGTGTGGATCGACTACGGCTTACTAAGAGCAAGTCATCCGCGTAGGAAATGTAGCTGAAGGCATAGTCTTTATAGAAGTAAGCGGGATTCAAAGAATCGAGACAAGAAGATATGGCCGATTTGAAAATGTAGGGAGATAAGACTCCCCCTTGGCGAACACCAGTTCGGACAGGAAAACTCCTTGACAAGCTACCTTGCCATTTGAACCTTACTAAAGAATGACCATACCAAATTTAACAGATAGACAACAGACAGATTCACGCCAAGAGAAAATAGAGCCTGAGAATGCGTTTTATTGTCAAAAGCACCAGCTATATCTATAGAACATATATGTAGGCTATAGAAGACTTGTCACGGGTAGCCTGTTCATCATTTGTGTCATATGTGATGAGCGTGCGCACAACTGGCGCTCGAACGGAATCCAAACTGCATTGAACCAAAGCGACATGTTTCAACTATTTCTGGAAGAAGGACGTATTCCAGGATTTTTCTTATGGTATAAGAAACTGTAATTGTCCGATAGCTTTTGCAAAGGTCCGCGTTTTTCCCTCGCTTAATCACCGATGTTGTAGTACCTACGAGGAAACTATTCGGAACCAAACCCTGGCATAAACAAATTTGAAATAGCAGCTAAAGGTGTTGTGTTAAAGCTGGACACTCAATTTTGAAAAAATCGGAACTAAGACCATCAGAATCTATAGAGCCAGTTCGTCTTAATTTTCGGAAAGCAATTTCGATGGAGGAACAAGTAACGGGAAGAACAGAAGGTTGAAATATTTTCCTTGGTAGGTATTTAAGAAGTAAATTTTCAAAGTGCTGCTGAATCTGTTTTTTTGCAACCATTCGATAGACCATTGTAGTGGCTGGTCCAGTCAGCCATAGTTAGCGCGGAAGGAGGTATAGCTGAACGTTCATCTGTGCGAAGGACCTCTTGCCACGCTTTTTTGTCAGTGGGAGCATCTAAGCCATTCAAACGAGCATTTTTAAGTGAAGAAGCGTAATGGACATGAGAATGCTATGCCAAATGTTGGACAGAACTAAGAACGGATAAAGATAGGAACACTGTCAATTAGCGACTGCACCATGCACAAATTCGTGATCGTGTTCCGTAAATATTGAGCGGATGCTTACCCAATAGCTTTTACACCATCTGTGGTGCATAGCACCATTGTAGCTATACGCCCTTGATAAAAATCCAATGATGAGTTGCCGCCAGATGCCCAAGCGAAACAATAACAATCACACGCGAGATATTGGAGTAATTTACCTGAAGGGTGAATAAGCGATTACAATCGCTTCTTACGGGGCTATTGTACAACTCGGTATGAAGTGGCAGCCTATAGGCTTAGGCTTTCGCTTCACACCAAGTTGGGGATTAGCCCCGCAGAAAAGTCAACCAGCACGCAGCACTGAAGTCGGATGCCAGAATTGACAGACTTAATGAGGATTGACAGAACACAGCCGGGAGCACAATAGAGGTAGAGATTGCTAGGCCTAAGAGTAATACTCTATATGACCAAGTCCAAAACAAGCCAGAGAAAACGTAGCACTAACGACTCAAACTCAATAACTAAATCCTGCGGTAACCAATCACGGCGATGTTTGGGAGCAGCTGTGATACCGCTTCCAAAAAAAGAACTAATGTGGAAGGAATTTCATGAAGGGCGCATCGTGCTGAACATCACAGGTGATAATGCAGAAGTTCCGAGTAGAGCGATATCTTTGGCTATATAGCACTCATCTCAGTGGGACGGGTGTTCCATTACGGAGCAGGATTATAAGTTCTTGGTGTATCCAAGTTTTGGCCATCAAGTATTTGTGACACCTGCACAGCATCAGTAACATAGCATCTCAATAATAATTCCCCTGCAACAGTTACGAAAAGAGGCTAAACAGTCCCAAAATTCTAAGGGTATCAGCGTAGGGAAATGACAAGACGAGACCAAAGTCGTGCCTGTTTCCAGATCGTAAACGGTGGCTTGGATGGGGGTCTTCATAATCTACAAACTGCAAAAATACCGAAAGTTATGACAAATTAAAAAATTAGGAGCGTGCTGCTGTAAAAGAACCCGACACTTAAAAACGTCATAAAGATTTGTGTAACAGCTTTGGACTCGACATCAACAAAAAAGGAATTTCCAAATTTTAGTTGTCTGGCTCCTCCTTCCTTCATACCAATTATGTCCTGCCAAAAAGGTGTTGCAAAACACTTGAGTATTTGCTCTCTTTACTACAGGCGGCTTCACTTCACTGCTTCCGGTTATCCGGACATTCGAGACAGAATTTTCTAACTTTTCCCAGACAAAAATAGTTTCACAAGTTTTCGAACTGGTTACAGGATATTAGTCCTTCCGCCCAAGCTGACTGCGAATCATATGTGATGGGAATCATATTATGTGAATCACAGCACCAGTTTAAACTCCAATCAATTTTCAGTGAAGAAGTTCGTAAAATCAGATATTTAAGACAGAATCTTTAATTGTTTTTCCACAAGATCATTTTCAAGCTTGAGCGGCTTGAGCCTGGACAGGACACTTGCCAAGAAGGGCCGAAATATAGCTCTAATAAAATGTAGCTGACTTATCCGTTTTGCACCGTCAAATATGATTCGCAGTCAGCTTGGGCTGAAGGACTATCTATCACCACAGAACGGAACTGCAAATCGTCCATACATGCAGCCGACAAGTATCCATCCTAGCTGGAAAGAAGAAGAAGAGACAGTTGACTCCAAAATCAAAATGCAGAAGAATCTCTACCCTTTCGACGACCCAATCGAACAGCAAAAAACAGCAGCAGTGTCCAGAACGAAATCACAGCACCAGCTTTAACTCCAATCAATTTTCAGAGAAGAAGTTCGTAAGTCAGATATCTAAGGAAGAATCTTTAATTGTTTTTCCACAAGACCATTTTCCAGCTTGAGCCTGAAGAGGACCCTTGTCAAGAAGGGCCGAAATATTAGCTCTAATAAAATGTAGCTGACTTATCCGTTTTGCATCGTCAAATATACAGGATATAATTTGCCCCCCCCCCCTCCCCCCACATTCTAGCGGGAATAGCCCCTCAAAATCTTCTTAAACTTTGTGTCTAAAAGCCAGGCTCACCTTCCAAAAAATTACCAATGGCCTCCTAAAGATGACAGCTAATTTTGCAATTTTTCAACATTTTCTGATTGACCCCTTCAAATCAGGGGCGTCATGAATACGGGGAGGCCCCCGGTAAAAATGACCATCCAGTCCGAAATACTTGCCCCTCACCCAAACATTTTGGGTAGTAAAGCCTCTGCTTCAAATAATCTTTTGCTACTCAATAACCAATCAATCTCCCTATTTTGCTAACCCATTCATTTACATATCTACTGTTCCTCCAATGGGTTACCTCTATGACACCTTCCTGGAATATGCGGTGTCCAAGACCGTGGACGTCCGGACGTTTTCACCTCCCCGATCCATCTCGACAAAAACGAATGTTGGAAATCCGGAAGAAAAGTCTGGAAGGCGAAGCTTGGCTTAAACACTCAAGACAAAACGCATAAACGGAGGAGTGACAAAACAAAACAAAGTTAGCAACAAGAGCTGCGAGCTCATATGGCACTTGATACGAGTAGGTGGTACCTAAAAAGTAGACAAGAAATCAAAATACCCCGCCATCTAAAAATGCGGTTCGGACCTAGAAATACGATATCTAGTTTCACTAAAAGTCTGAGCATTTCCATCGCCTCGGACCACTAGGGGCAAATGACTTTTCTACGTTCCAAGTTTCAACCCTAAAGATCCATCGTTTGATCCCTACACATGCCACAACGTTGCCGGTACCCCCCCCCCACCGAGTCCGAATCTGGTTCAGACTTCGGACTACTAAATGGATCATCTGAAGCATTCTCTCTTACCACATATCAAGTTTCACTCAAATCTGAGCACTTTCGAAGTTTCACTAAAATCAATCCACTTGTTTGACCCCTATGCGAGCCAAAACATTTCCGGGAATCCCCTTCCAGCTCCCCCCACTGTGGCTGAATACGAATCGGAAATATAAACGTCCCATCTCTGACATAGCGTATCCGCAAATTTCCGGTTCCCACTTCACACCCCTCCCCTACCGTGACCAGATCCGGTCCAGACACCAAATAACAAATCAAGGCCGCATTCTCTCCAACTTGCATACCATTCTGTACCCCCCCCCCCCTCGTCCAACTCTCCTAAACGTGCCCGCATGTGGTTCGGACGCATGTTTCCTTGTCTAGGTCATCAATTCTTATCACCCATAAAATTTCACTCGAATCGGACCACCCTTCCGCAACTTACGGAAGTCAGTGATTTCCGGATTACCCTTCCCTCAAATCCCCAAATATGGTCGGATCCAGGAACAAAAGTTTTGATAGGACATTATGTCGGGTCCTTAAGTCCTTAATAGGCCTGCAAAGTTTCATTGTTCTTAGAATAGCTGGAACAATCGTAACTAGCGATCACCCGAATTCCAGGAAACACACCCAACTCTCCCCCCCCCCACAGAGCCCCGATACAATCTGGTTCTGTCAATTACGTATCTAAGGCTAATGCTTGTTCTTCTCACCAAGTTCCATCCCAACCCCTCAACTCTAAGCGTTTCACGAGATTTTGGTCCACCCTTCAATCCCCCCCACTCAAATATCTTATTCGACCAAGACCTGACATGGGACATCTGAGACGATAGTTCTTTCCACTTGCCAAGTTTCATTCAATTCCGATCACTTGTTCAAAAGTTATGCATGCCACCAGGTTCTGGGTTTCCCATCCCTCCACTCCCCCCACAGTGGTTGGATCCCGAAAGCGACTATTATCGAGTCAATCTGTTCGGGTCCCTGACATGTCTTCCAAGTTTCGTCGTGCTAGCACATCCGGAAGTACCGAACTAGCAGGATCACCGAAATTCCCCCCCCCCCCTCGACCCCCACAGTGCCCGAATCTGGTCCGGTTATGTCCACGACGTGTCTATGACTTGTGCTTGTTCTTCCCACCAAGTTGCATCCCGATCCCTCCACTCCAAGCGTTTCCCAAGATTTCCGGTCCCTCCCCACCAGCTCCCCCCTAAGTCACCGGATCCGGTTCGGATTTAAATTGGGTCGTCTGAGACACGGGGTCCTTCCAAATATCAAGTTTCATTAAGATCCGATCACCCGTTCAAAATTTATAAATACCTTCATATTCCGGATTCCCACTCCCGATATTCCCCCCCTCTCGATGCTCGGATTCGGGTACGGACTATTTCCAACTTAATCTTTTGGGGTCCCTGATATGCCTGCCAAGTTTCATCGTCCTAGCTTATGTGGAAGTGCCCAAACTAGAAAAACCTGGACAGACAGACCGATGGACGGACAGAAATTGCGATCGCTATATGGCACTTGGCCGGAGGGCAAGTGCCATAAAAACAACAGATCTAGGATGTCAGGGCGAAGTGAAGTATTGCAGCAAGTCCTGACTTTCTTCGCTACCGTAGCTCTTATTTCTTAACTTCTTTTCTGATTTCCTAAGACGATCTGAACGAAGAAATTGATTTTTACAGCTACCTGAGCATTATTCTCTTCAATCGTGGACTTTTCATAGCACATGCCTTATTCCCTAACAAACAGTTCCATCTAGACTTTTTACTTTTTTTTTTTTTTCAATTCGACACTATTGTCAACTCCTCGATACTTAACAGATAGTATAACAAATCGGCTGATATATGTTCTAGCGATATTTTGCCCCTTCCTGGCAAGGGTCCTCTTCCGGCTCTAGTGTGAAGAGAACCGACCAATGAACGCAGGGTTTTTTGCTAACTAGTGGCTGAACAGGACCTTGCCAAGAAGGGTCGGAATATCGCTAGAGAAGAGAGCCTGAAGAGGACCCTCGGCAAGAAGGCCCGGAATATCGGCGGCGTCTACAACGTGAAGAGGACCCTTGTCAAGAAGGGACGGAAGATCGCTAGAGACTAGAGCCTGAAGAGGACCCTCGGCAAGAAAGCCCGGAATATCGGCGGCGTCTACAGCGTGAAGAGGACCCTTCCAAGAAGGGCCAACATGTCGGTAGAGACTAGAGCCTGAAGAGAACTCTCGCCAAGAAGGCCCGGAATATCGGTGGCGTCTACAAAGTGAAGAGGACCCTTGTCAAGAAGGGACGGAAGATCGCTAGAGAATAGAGCCTGAAGAGGACCCTCGGCAAGAAAGCCCGGAATATCGGCGGCGTCTACAGCGTGAAGAGGACCCTTCCAAGAAGGGCCAACATGTCGGTAGAGACTAGAGCCTGAAGAGAACTCTCGCCAAGAAGGCCCGGAATATCGGTGGCGTCTACAAAGTGAAGAGGACCCTTGTCAAGAAGGGACGGAAGATCGCTAGAGAAGAGAGCCTGAAGAGGACCCTCGGCAAGAAGGCCCGGAATATCGGCGGCGTCTACAACGTGAAGAGGACCCTTGTCAAGAAGGGACGGAAGATCGCTAGAGACTAGAGCCTGAAGAGGACCCTCGGCAAGAAAGCCCGGAATATCGGCGGCGTCTACAGCGTGAAGAGGACCCTTCCAAGAAGGGCCAACATGTCGGTAGAGACTAGAGCCTGAAGAGAACTCTCGCCAAGAAGGCCCGGAATATCGGTGGCGTCTACAAAGTGAAGAGGACCCTTGTCAAGAAGGGACGGAAGATCGCTAGAGAATAGAGCCTGAAGAGGACCCTTGCCAAAAAGGGTCGGAATATCGCTAGGGAACAGAGCCTGAAGAGTACCCTTGCCAAGAAGGGCCAACATGTCGGTTGAGACTAGAGCCTGAAGAGGACCCTCGGCAAGAAGGCCCGGAATATCGATACCCTACAGATTGGAGCCTGAATAGGGCCCTCACCAAGAAGGCACGGAATATCCACAGAGTTTACAGCCTGAAGAGGATCCTTGACAAGAAGGGCCAACATAAATATTATTTGAGCCCAAGCTGACTTTGAAACATTTATTCCGACAATGTTTACAACGGATACGTCAGCTATGATTCTTCATCAGCGATATTTCGGCCCTTCTTGGCAAGGGTCCTCGTCAGGCTGTCAATCTTCTGGTTCACCTTCGGGGAAGGGAACAAAGCTGTCAACCCTTGCCAAGAAGGGCCGAAATATCACTGATGAAGAATCATAGCTGACGTATCCGTTGTAAACATTGTTTGAATATAAGGGCCAACATATTGGTAGAGAGTAGAGCCTGAAGAGGACCCTTGCCAAGAAGGCCCGGAGAGTCTACAGCCTAATGAGAACTCTTGCCAAGAAGGGCCAAATATCTCTAGAACGAATCTCAGCTCAGCTCGTGTAGTGCTTCAGGTATGTTTGTTGGTGTTACCTCTTTTTTTTCTTTTTTTTTGAAAATATATTAGATTAGTTTTTATGTCATTATTTATTGAAGAATTTCAAGTTAAAAGGTGGTTAGAAGATACAGCCACCCACAGGACTTTCGTCTTTTATGTGGTTGTTGAGTTTTTTTGTACAATGTAGTTGTGTTTTCTTTGTGAAGTAAAAAAATATCTGTATCTATCTGTATCTGAAAGGTCTTCCATCTTTTGGTGAAGTGAGGCAGGCATCTGCCCTATCACTTCAGACAAGAGACACTGACAATCCTCTCTTTCTGGCGATGGCGAGTTCCCATATTCGGCTGAGTTCGCCAATTTGGCTGCCGTGGGATACCCTACTTTATTGTGGGTTCTCTCCAGGTTGATGTGCTGAAATTTGTTTTATTTATTCATGTATTTATGCAGTGTGTTAATTATTTTGTCATTTGTTTGACCCTAGTTGGTCGTATCCTAGTTTAAACAAATAAAATTTATCCGTTTAGCACGATCAAATATAAATCGTAGTCAGCTTAGGCTGAAGGAAAACTTATTGATTGAGACATCAGTCCACCACGAAATTGATTCACCACAAGTTTACCCAAAGCACCATAATTCAGTCTTCAATCAGACCGGACCGGAATTCCTGTTTTCTCGGACCAAAGTGAGCGATCGAAACCAATATTTTCGGCGCTAATCGCTTCCTGTGTAAATGCTTAGGTTTTCACCTTCAGAATGGGATTTTAATCAGCGTTCCTTCACAGGTCTATCATCCCTCCTTAAAGCAAGTTTCTATTACATTTGAAGTATGGCGTGGCTTGATGGGCATCTCACTCCCAAGTGGACACGAGTACACCATCTAGGGATTCGTTTCCGCACTTGCCGAGCATGTTAGGGACTTATTCGGGAATAAATCGATACTACGGCATTCCACAACTACAACCTAGTAACTATATATAGCACTAAACTATAGTAGAGGTATGCTTATTTGAAAGTTTGTTAACATTGAACTGTGCCATTTGCGGTCACCTGCTGTGACTAAAGCGAACTCGCAGTTAGCCAAAGTAGCTAATTAAGGGCCAATGAAAACACCTGAATAGGTATTTTGGATCTTTGTTCTACCATTGAGTTCAAAGCTGCACTGTTCAAATCTAAGTAACTGTTGAAATCTCTACTGTATACAATCACTACGATATAAAATATGAAGAAAAAAAAAATCCCGGGATAGGTTTCTACCAACCTTAATTTTAACAATTTCAAAACTCTGGGTCAGACTGATAAGTTGAAAGACTGATTTTGACCAAAACATCAAGTTATTTCAAACATAGGCGATGCATGCAGAAAACAATTTTATTTCGTTCCACGAAAAAATGATTATTACAAGAAAAACATCAGACGATGATAAGTGCAAAGTGCGAAAATAAGTGATCGAGTTAAAGCGCTCAGCGTCTATGAAATTTAATCACCCACTTGCGTGAAGAATTACTCTACGATCTTTCGTTGGCCAACTTGTAAGACTACTTACAACATTCCAACGGTTTAAACTCCACTAACTAACTTTTAAACGATTTTTTGTCATTTGATCTTGCGTCTCTGGCTTTGGCCCTCCATTTATATTTACTGTGTTTAGGAGTGTCAAGATATAATCCTGAACCTAATTATTTAATTTTATTCGTTCTTGTTTTTCTTTCTTATACTTCATCTTTTCTTTTTAAAGCGGGCAGAAACAAATATATACATACATAGATATTAAATATTCCTTGAGCCCCAGCTGACTGGGAAACATATAATAGAACATGCCATCTGAGGAGAACATCAACTTCAGATATGGATTCAACATGTGTGTTTACGCCTATAGCCTACGTCATGTCTACTTTGACGAAACTGATCAAAACTTCCTGTCTTACTTCTGCAAAATTTCTGGTTTCGGCTTCCCGGCGAACTACTTGTCTAGTAAAAACTAAAGCTCAAAACCAATTTAGCATGTCTCCTTACCCCTACATCTAACCTCTTATCAATTTCACACTATTACCGTACTTTTAACAAATTTTCCGGTTTCAGCCGAATTCCGGGCGAACTATATGTCAGGTGAGAAAATGATTGTCATGTATGGATTCAGCACTTCTTCCTACCCGAAAATCTAATACTTAATTGAATTCGAATAAAACTTTTACTTATGAGAAATTTTCCGGTTTTGGCCGGATTCCCGGCAAAACACTTGTACGGCAAGAAAATAATGTTCACATTCGGATTGTGAATGTCTCCTTACCCCTAGTTCGAACCTCTAATCAACTTCAGATTAAACGTTCACTTTTCGAACACCTACTCAAATTCAAATAAAATTTTAAGAGGTTTCCGGTTTTGGCCGGATTCCGGACGAACTACTTGTCCAGTGGGAAAATAATTTTCATATTCAAACTCACCGTGTTTCCTTATCCTGATCGACTACATCATTAGCTTTTAAAATAATTTTTTCTTCGCCCCTAAATTTGAAACCGCTCTCCCACCCCTCCCACCTACGAGCTTGACCTGTACTTTGACCCGAAGGATCCTCACCCCAAGATTGGACAAAATATCTCAATCCCTTCGAGATTTATCGTGCTAACAGACGGACGGACGGACCGACAACTTTACGAAGTCATAGATATCCCATCACTTACGTTTTTGGATCCCAAAAACGGAAAGTCAACTACGATGTTTGACAGCGACGTTTCGGCCCTTCTTGGTAACGAAGACTTGGACGAGAACCCCTGCCTACGTTCTGAGACAGGATCATCGAAGAGAAATGGCAGAAAAAATGGTAAGATCTGGGAGTAAAATGTATAATTATTATAAGGAGGCAAAAGTTAAGGGAAGGTGTTTATTTTAAGTTTGGTTTACCTCTAAGATTTTTGCGTTGACAGATTCAGCTGCGAACAAACTGTTGGGAAAATTCAAAACGTTGGGGGCAGGCAGTCGAGGTGCCTATTTTGCAAAGATGATGTATGGAACCTAGTCCGCCTTCTCAGAGGTGCTAGGAGTTGTTTAACCTAAGCAAGACCTTTAAATGGCATAGACAGGTCCGCAACAGATCTATTTACTAGTGAAACCTTAAAATTATATCAGGACTATTTTTTTTTTTTTTTTTTTTACGAAATTTGTTATAGGTTGAGAATCAGAGGATTGCAGCCGTCCATCCTCAGGCTGTTCGAGCCTTCCCCGGGGGTTGCGTGTTTATGTAGTTTATTTTGTAATTAGTAGTAAATAAAGCAAGTCAAATGTACCATATAAATAATAAAACTAAAAACACGTAATGTTAGTTTTGAGGTCTGAAGCTGAGTCAGTTTGAAGAAGCCCATATATGCTACTAGATGCAAACGATGTTTATTTTTGGGATCCCAAAATGTAAGTTGAGGGATAAATAAGACTTCTTAAAAGTTGTCCGTCCGTCCGTCTGTCTGTTAGCAGCTAAATCCGACACCACGATAAACACGATAACTCTCAAAGGGAATAAGTGAAAATTTGTGTGAAGATTCTTTGGGTCAAGAGCAAGGCCGTATCCAGGGGGGGGGGAGTTAGGGGTTTGACCCCCCCCCCGAAACATACAAAAATAACGATTTGTATAGGCTTTTCCCTCTGATCTATGTGTTTTTTGTGCTTTTTTGTCCGACCAGCACGCAACCCCCCCCCCCCCCCGAAATAAATTCCTGGATACGGGCCTGGTCAAGGGAAAGCTGAGTTCATAGATGGGCTCTGTAGCCCTACATATCGGGGTGGGGGAGGGGTTGAAATAAAGGGGCGAACAAAATGACAGCTAAGGATTCAGGGGTAAGAAGACATGCTGAATGAAACCGGAAAATATACCAAAAGTAAAAGCTTTAGTTGAAGTTGATTAGATGTCCGATTTACGGGAAAGAAAACATGCTGAATCCGTATATGACGATCATTTTCTACCCGGACATATAGTTCGCCCGCATCCGAAATTCGTTGTAAATAAAAGTTTTATCTGAAGCTGATTAAGAATCGATGTAGGCTAGTAGTAAGCATGCTGAATCCGTATATGAAAATTATTTTCTCGCCGGACAAATAGTTCGCCAGAATCTGACCAAAACTTGAAAATTTGTTATGACTTACAGGGGAATACACTCATGCCTTGAACTTGGTTTTCTCAGCTGATTAGCCATTGGCCCAAATCTGTTTCCAAATTATAAAAGTAAAGATGTTCAATGAGTCTGGCGAAGAGACCCAATTGTCTGGATCAAATACCAATTTTTGGGGATCCCATCGAAACATTTGCTCTTGCTGTTCATGGTCCAAAGGCTCCGAAGGTTGGAACCAGAGACGTTCCTATCCAAAATGTTCGGGGGGGGGGGGGGGGGGTATTACTGACTGGCTGGTAACTTTAACCGACTGTTTTTCAGATAAAACGACTGTTTTTCAAGAAAAGACGATAGTTTAAAAAAAATCGCCCCCCCCCCCCCGTGACGTGCCTGGGTGGAACACGCTCATAGAAGTTACCAGTTCGACCAGGATCCGACTGAGATAAAATGGCAGTAAAAGAAGAAAGTCGACAAAATGGGAACAGGACTTTTACGGATTTTCACTGTTTCTTTAACTTTTCTAGAAGGGAGGTTTCCCATGTATCAGGAAAAAGATAGAGCAGTTTCTTATAAGCCGTCTTTAAATTCGGAACTACTTAACATTACTCAGAGCTTGGTCACACTTGGCTTGTTACCTAGCTTTTTGGGTTGCAAAAGTAGAAAAAAGAAAAAGAACAAGAAACAACTAATTCTGAATGTTGTCGTTTTAAGTTCAGGAGATCAAGTAGAGCAAAACAGCCTGTATAATTCTGTTACAGGAATCCTAATTGACCCCTAATTGCAGTCTGCTCATTATCACCAAGCTGCCACAAATCCCATCAAATCTCGCGTCCCCTAGGGATTTTCAGCTGTTTGTCGAATAGGCGGCTTTTTGAGCCCAGTGTGACCAAGCTCTCAGTAATCATTCACTGACATCCATTCCAGCTGGGGAGCGTGTAACACTTCTTTGAGCTTTTCAAAAATTTTGACTGCCTTGGTTTTCTTTCCGCCTCTAAAACTGTTAAAGCACAACTCTTACAAGAAATGATCTTTTTCCTATGAAATGGATCAGAAAAAACGCTTTAGAAAATACTATTACTTTCAACCTGAAACTAGCGATTCTCTTGTTAGCGCATGTCGACTGTATCCAGCCTTCACGCTCTCCGAACTCGGCGGCTGGGCGCAAAACATTAGAAAACTGAACGTGCCTTGGTTAAAAGTGGGAAAACCAAGCAAATGAAAGAAGTAATAAACGGAAGATTATCAAATCCTTGTGTGGGAAAGAGTTGTCAGCGGAAGTTAAAGATGACGGCAAACTTTTCGTTGGGTGACGGGAAAACTCGGCAAGGCCGAAAAAGCGCTAAAAATTCGTAGTTACGAAACGAAACAATGGAGAAAGGTGGGGATTTTAGAAGCTTATAATTCCATATGGGAGCTAAGTATATTATAAAAGGCAGAATAAGCAAGAGGGGTCCTTCAAATAGGAATGATCGAGATTATAAAATATGAACTTGATGTTTTCTAAGTGCCAAGTAGCTCCCTGTTGATATCAGCAACGAAATCAGATTCTGTTAATTTCACCAGCTGTTAATTTTTAGATGTATTTTGATTCTGTCTGAATACTTCTCTGGGATACTTTTAGAGCTGAGCAAACTATGCAAAAAATATCAAAAGAAGAAAAAATTAAAGTGTGGCTTTAATTTGATTTTATTATCGCGTTCATTACTTTGAACCAGAGCAAAATAACACTGGAGAGTAGCACCAAGACTTGAAATAACTGACACACACTCGAATAGCAGCGATACTAGCACCACTAGCGACAGTGAACGTCCCTAGTAAAACTCAATCAGTCGTTCACCAGCGCCGACTCCAATAATTTGAATTCTGAACAAAGTAAAAAAAAGATGCAACCTCTCCTGTTTCTTCTATGTGTTCAGACTCGCAATTTCATCTCACTTTAAATGCCACAAGCGTAGTGGTCGGCGCTACAAGTATGGCCCGATTGTGAAGTATGGAAAGTACATGTCTTGACGCTACTCCTTAGTGTTATTCTGCTCTGCTTTGAACAAAACTCTGCTAGGTTTAAATTTCCTTCGGCTCGGTCCAGAAGTAATATACTATATTGTAATTAAATGATTTCCAGAATTTTATTTCTGATATTGAAGTATATAACGCAAAAAACTGCATATGAATGCAAAAAACTGCACATGAAAATGTCAAAGGCAAATAACTGACAAAAAAATATATAAGAAACTCAATACCGAAATCAGTTGAGACTATTAAAAACAACAAAGAAAAGAAATGGAAAAAACATACAAATAAAGTACATATTCCTTCAGCCCAAGCTGACTGCGAATCATATTTGATAGTGCAAAACGGATAATGAATTTTCTTAGAGCTTTATTTCGGCCCTTCTTGGCAAGGGTCCTCTTCAGATTTGACGGTGCAAACGTATAAGTCAGCTACATTTTCTTAGAGCTATATTTCGGCCCTTCTTGGCAAGAGTCCTCTTCAGGTTCAAGCCGCTCAAGCTGGAAAATGAACTTGTGGAAAAACAAACTAAAGATTCTACTTTAACGTTTGCTTAACTCTTCAGGCTCAAAGCCGCTCAAGTAGAAAAAATGAACCCGTGGAAAACAAACTAAAGATCCTACCTTAAGGTTAGCTTAACGTTAGCTAGATTCTTTAGTTTGTTTTTCCGCAAGTTCATTTTTCCAAACTGAGCAGCATTGAGCCTGAAGAGGACCCTTGACAAGAAGGGCCGAAATGTATTTCTAGAAAATTTCAGCTGATGTATCCGTTTTGCACTATACACAAAAATTGTATTTTCTTCGCGTACACTCTAGTAACTGTTCGTAGGAATGTTTCTTCAGCATCTTGTGGAGCGTGTTCCACCCTACTTACCGTAGTTACTACGCATGACGTCACGAATTTTTGCTTTTTTCCGTCAGGGCTGGAACGATTTTTCTATTTTCCAGCAGGATATCATGCCCCGGGCAAATCCGACCAATCACGTTGCAGAGATGCGTAGTTACTACGCATACCACGCTCCGGAGCATGGTAAGCAAATAGTAACTATTAGTTACTATTTCGAGAAGGTTGGACCGGTCAGCGTAGTAACTTTTCGTGAGGATGGAACGGAAATAGTAACTAATAGTAACTATTGTTAGAAGGATGGAACAGGCTCGTGGACTTTCATGCTATGACATGAACAGCCACGCACTCGAATTCCGGACAGGATTTCCGAGAACTTCGTGAAGCCCGTACCAAAGCATGCAAAGCTTGAAAACCTCGTAAAACCCAGCTGGTAAAAGCTAGTCGTCTCCGCGTCATTAGGTTGAAGCGAAGAGGCTCCAAGCTGACAGATTTTTTTTTTTTTTCGGAAGTGGAAGCCAAAAATTCCGACATTTGCAAATAGTGAACTGTAAAACACAAGTGAACGTTGGGCGATTTGAACATACGACCATTGGCTCTCGGGGAATTGACGCTTAATTGAAGCTAAATCTGCCGTTTTTAGAAACTGATTGGTTTACTTTGTTCTTCACCTGGAAGGGCAAGCGAACATTGCTAGAAAAGTGCCAAAGATTACCTGAGCAAGGAAGAATAACGTTATCAAAATTGTCATTGTTCAAAATATTATGGTAATCATATGGACAAGTTTGTGTGGCCTTTCTGATCTACTCTGAAGACACCGCCTACCCTTTCCGAAGGTACTGTGTCTACAGCAAAGTAAAGTTCATGATCGGTTTTGTCCTCGGTTTTCCCCCGTACATTAGAACTGTCTTGGTGGAAGTGATTAGAACGTCAGACTATGGCATGGACGGGACTGAACCTTTAAGACTAGATGACTTAATAGTTGTCATCGTAAGGAAGTTATGCAGTCAGTCAGATTTCGCCACCTCCTGAATCCATCCATCGAACCAGCGCAGAAAAAGGCTGAAATCATTTCCAGCTTCAATTACTTCAAGTCGGCTCCACTTCTTTGTCCTTTTAGTCACCAGTCACATGAACGATCAGTCGCGTCCATCGCCTTTCTGTCCGGGTCCGTATTTAATTTTCCGTTTTTCTCTTCTTAAAGGACCCCTCGCCCTATTCACTCTTCAACTTACAATATTTGAAAATATTTGAATACTTTAAAACTAGGCTGTGCTTCCAACAAATAACCCACGATTTTGGCTGTTTTAAGCCTTTTCGGAAACCCGTCGGCTTATAGCCAAAACAGGGAAACAATAAATATTCTTTGAGCCCAAGCTGACTTTGAAACATTTATTCCAGCAACGTTTTCAACGGATACATCGGCTAAGATTCTTCATAAGCGATATTTCGGCCCTTCTTGGCAAGGGTCCTCGTCAGGCTTTCAGTCCTCTTGTTCAACTTCGGGGAAAGAAACAAACCTGTAATCGCTTATGAAGAATCTTAGCCGATGTATCCGTTGAAAACATTGCTGGAATAAAAGGGAAACACAACCAACAAAAAAAAAGTGGACCCTGGGTCCCCCGCCTTTTCCCGTAACTCCGTGCGCGACCTGGGGCTCCGCCCCAGGCGCACCACTTGGTTTAGGGAACTGCAGCAGCAGCAGCCGCAACCGGTTTTTCTCGCAGACAACTGTCGACAGCGTGATACACAGAGAAGGTGGCAAAAGACGGCAAGTGATAAATCAGCGTGGTTTTGTTAGAGCGGTTAGAATCTACCGTACGAAATGGGGTCTCCGGTTTTATAAATATACGGAGGGATTGCGGAAGTAGGTTGCGTTAGTATTATAGGCAAGACAGGTCCTTGTAAACGTAGCTGTATAATTGTGTGTCTTGGTTAATATATCTCCTACGATTACTTATCTTTGTATTTTTCGTAACGTAGACGTATTGTTGCCTATTTCTGCTATTGCCGCAATTTTCCGTGCAAAGTGTAACTGAAAATGGCAGAGATGGGAAAATCTAGTTATCCGTCACTTACACAACTGAAGACGATTGAAGACCCGACTAAAATGCCTTACTTTGTTGCTCCGCTATTCACAAACATTCGATTTTCAAATAGTGGAAATTTCTTCGGATTTGTGGTACCTGTCTGAGCTTGTACCTGTTTTGTATGCTTGACAAAACCAATTTACGAAAAATTTGTTTTCACACAGTGAGCTAATGATCACTGGCTATTGAAAAGCCGCGTTTCGATCGAGATTCAAATTTTCTGCGTCATAGTAGAATTTTGCGTTGTGAGGACGGCCGTAGATATCCTGAACGAGAGCAACTTTAGAGCGAATAGTGAAAAAAAAAAAAAACATTTACACAATCCATACAATGCAGTGTGTTCAGTTAAATGATGCAAAAATAAGTTGGCTTTTGCATTAAACTGTTAAGAGACGCTGGTTGCAGAACCAGATTCATTTTTCACCTGCGGATGTAAAGTCCGGCCGGAATCCGGTAAAAAATGGCTCGACGGAGCTGCTTAAGAGGAGGCACAGAGACAAACTCAGGGTAAACACTGCATAACATTTACAGTTACATACAGCCTGTGAAGGCTAGTTCGTCCGGAATCCGGTTGAAACCGGAAAATTGACAGAATAGCTGTCTGGAAATAACTAAAAGATCAGCGAATAACGCGTTCAGTTATTGTCTTGTGGTCGAAATGGGTCGCTGCTGACGGTTCAGATTTCAGACAGTGTTTGAACCCACGTCTCGACATAGAGATCCAGAGCCCTTAGGCAGCTTACAGAGTCGCGGCCCCTTTTTGGATAATTTAGAAAAAAAATGACTGTTATTTTATTTCTTTCACGTACTTTCGACCTTAAAAATTCAGAGCAGATTTAAAAATGAGATAAACAAGTGTTTCATGAAATACAAATATTTCCCTGTGATATGTTGTTTATTTTTCAGTGTTATTTTTTCTGTTCAGATACTTCGCAGTGTCGTCAAAGTAACGTGAAACATGTTTGACAACGCAAAACGGACACGTCAGCTACATTTTATTCGAGCTATATTTTGGCCCTTCTTGGCATGGGTCATCTTTAGGCTCAAGCCGATTGAGCCTGAAGAGGACCCTTGCCAAGAAAGGCCGAACCATTGAGCCTGAAGAGGACCCTTGCCAAGAAAGGCCGATTCCTAGCTCTAATAAAATGTAGCTAACCTATCCGTTCTGCGTTGTCAAATAGGATTCGTGGTCAGCTTTGGCTGAAGGAATATTTATAACGTGAAACAACTGTAATACTTTGGACGCCGTAACCTGACCGTTAGAGGGTGGTAAGGTAAAAGCAACTGGATAGTTATGTTGTAGGTTATGTATTTTTCTTTTGTATTGCCATGGCCCTTGGGCTCTTAGTGTAATAAATATCATATCATATCATATCATATCATATCATAGAAGAACACAAAGATTTAAAACAAGAGCTCTACGAGCTCATATGGCACTTGTTACGAGTATGTGGTGTGAGAAAAGAGAAAGTATATCTGAGCATTTTCAGGTAAATTCCGGCATCCATCCCCACCTTGCTTGGATCCGGTCCGGACCCGAAATATGTCATCTAAGGCATAATATATCTCTTTGTTTATTAGAGTGTGGATGGTCAATTGAATGATTGTTTCGTGTGTGGTTGGTTTATGCTGTATGCATTCTCGCTTACTAATGTCAAATAGTTTGTCAGTTTTGTTTATTATATAGTAGGTCATTTAAATTAAGATATTATACAGGTCAGATAAATTAAGCTATATTATTTTTGTTGGATGTATAGTGTACGTTGTTCTTATTATAGTAAAAAAAATTAACAAGCCCTTCATGTTCGAATTTGTGTTCTCCACAGTGCTTGTGTCATGTATTTGTATTTTTATAAAAACTTGAACTTGAACTTGAACTACTTCCCAAGTTTAATTCAAATTACTCCACTCGCTTAACCCCTATGCGAGCCACAACATTTCCGGACTCCCCCTCCAACTCCCCCCACTGTTACAGAATACGACTCAGACACACAAAACTTCGCATATCTAACATCTCCTTTTCCCGTCCATCAAAATTAACTCGAACTGGAGCATATTTGCAAATTTCCGGTTCAAACGAACGGATCTAATGATTAATGCTCTTCTCACCAAATTCCGTCCCGATCTGTCGATACGAAGCGTTTCACAACAGTTTCACACCAATTCCGATTCCCTCTTCCAACTCTTCTCCCCCAAGTATCGGATCCGATCCGGACTTGACACCGAACATCTGAGATAATAGCTTTTTCCACTTAGCCAAGTTTCATTTAAACCCGATCGCCCGTTCAAAAGTTACAAATGCCACTAGATTCTGGATTCTCCATCTCTCCACTCCCCCCACGTTGTTCGGATCGTGCAGACGACTATTCTCAAGTCGGTCTATTTGGACTCTTCATATTCCTGCCGAGTTTCAACATCCTAGTACATTGGGAAGTACCAAGCTCGCTGGATCTTCAGAATCTCCCCACAGTGTCCGAATTCGGTCCGCTTATATCAGTGATATATCTAGGACATGTGCTTGTTCTTCCCACCAAGTTTCATCCTCATCCATCCACTCTGAGCTTTTCGAAGATTTCCGGTTCTTCCTTCCCACCGAGGGGTTACCAACTGTCGGACACACTCTGTACCGGGGAGTCGGGCACAGTTTGGCACAAGTCGTGCACAGTCGCATATTTTGCTCCATAGATGACTCGACTTCTGCTACTACTTTGTCAATTTAGTATCTTCGCATTTTGTGTTAGAGAAGAAGATGAAGAAGAACATTTTAACATCTCATTGGGGCTCTGTACTCCTAAATGTAGGGGTGGGGCAGGGGGTCCAAATTAAAGGACAAACAAAATATTTTTAAACAGCTAATGTGATAGTCGATAATGGAGTAAGAAGACATGCTGAACAGGATGGTGAAAACCATTTTCTCGCCGGACAAGTAGTTCGTCCGGAATCCGACAACAACAGGAAAGTTGAAAAGTTTCACTTGAAGCTGATTAAAGGTTCGATTTAAGGGTAAGAAGGCATTCTGAGCACTTATGTGAAAAGTATTTTCTACCCGGACTACTAGTTCGCCCGGAATCCGGTCAGAACCGGAAAATTTGTTTAAAGCAAAACTTTTATTTTAAGTTGATTAGATGACAGATTTAGGGGTAAGAAGAGACGCTGATATAGGCGCTGAATATGACAAATCATTTTTTACCCGGACATATAATTCGTTCGGAATCCTGATGTAACCGGAATTTCTTGTATAAGTTAAAGTTTTATTTGAAGTTGATTAGATATTCTTTATAGGGATTAGGAGATACGCTGAGTTCGTTTCTGAGTTAAAAGGTGGTTAGAAGATACGGCCACCCGCAGGACTTTTGTCTTTTATGTGGTTGTTGAGTTTTTTTGTATAATGGTGAAAGTTTTTGGTGAAGTAAAAAATATCTGAATCTGAATCTGAATCTGAAAGTTCCGTTTTCTTTTTTTGCTGGAGAGTAGTTCGCTCGGAATTCGGCCGAAACAAGAAATTTGGCAGAAGTAAAGTAGGAAGTTTCGATCAGTACCATCAAAATAGATATTTCTTATATAGGTTTATTAGAACTTGGTTTTCTCTGATGATTAGCTTTTGCGAAGACAAGACCCAGTAGTTTGGATCAAATATTAGAATTTTGGGATCCCATCGAAACCTTTGGTCTTGTTCTATTTGAGCCTTATGTTGGGCAAACCCCCATCTTCTCGGTTGAAGGTGCTGTTTTGGGTTTTAGTTGGGATCCCAAAACGTAAGTGGACATCGGAAAAGTTGTCCGTCCGTCTTTGAGCACGGTAAATCTCGAAGGGAATGACGTACTTTGATGAAACTTGGTGTGAGGGTTCTTTGGGTCAAGAGTAAGGTCGAGTTCGTAGATGGGCTCTGTAGCCCTATATGTAGGGGGGGGGGGGCAAGGGACAAACAAACTATTTTTAAACAGCTAATGTGATAGTCATGTAAGAAGACATGCTGAACACGATGGTGAAAACCATTTTCTCAATCTCGCACATCGGGCGCACGTCGGGCACCGTCGGTCACACGTCGGGCGCACCTGTACCCGGATTTTGGGAGTTGTCAACCCCTCGCTTCCCACGCCCTCCAAGTCACTGGATCCTGTTCGGATCTGAAGTGGGTCGTCTGAGACACGAGGCCTTTCCAAATATCAAGTTTCGCTAAGATCCAGTCACCCGTTCAAAAGTTAGAAATACCTCAAGATTCCGGATTCCCCCTCTCTCCACTCCCCCCGCGATGGTCGGGTAGGGAAAATTACTGTTTACAAATTAATCTTTTCGAGTCCCTGATACGTTTGCCAAGTTTCATCGTCCTCGCTTGTATGGAAGTGCCCGAAGTAGCAAAACCCCAAACTACCGAACTACCGACCGACCGACAGACAGAAAGAATGGTGGACGGACAGAAATTGCGATAGCTATATGGCACTTGCAGCTGAGAAACATCGCAGATTTATACCGATGCAGAGAACTTTTTTAAACAGGCACATTTCAACATTCATTATTTTATTTTAATTGTATGTAGCCAAATCCGCGTCGTTCTTCTGGCTTTCTTTGCATGTCGTTTTGTGGTTTGTCGAGGCCGCATAGCTTCTTGTTGGTTTTGTTTTGGAATTTATGATTTAGATTGTTCTTCGCTGAAGAGCGTGGCAGGAACTGCAACTGAAATTTCAGAAGTTATAATTATCCCTGGCTTAACATCTTAGAGGGATAATTAGCTGATCAAGATAACCCCGAATACCTCGTTTTTTTTCCGGTTAGACCAAGTTGATCAAAATACAGAAACACAAATTTTCCTTTCATAGCCCCAAAAGTGCAGCAAAAACAGCGGCCGAGTCAAAAACTAAATCTTAGGACTAGTTTTTTCCCTACAGTGGTACTTGAAAGTAATTTGCCCGAATAAGATATGTAGAGTCGGTAGAAACTTCAGTTATTTATTACATGTTTGTTTCCTTCCCCGACGTGGACCCTGAAGATTGACAGCCTGACGAGGACCCTTGCCAAGAAGGGCCGAAATATCGCTGATGAAGCATCGTAGCTGACGTATCCGTTGCATACATTATTTGAATATATGTTTCAAAGTCAGCTTGGGCTCAAGGAATATTTGTATCTGGATTGACGTACAAACAAGAAGTCCAGTCGGAGGCGGTCGGTGAGCGAGATATTGACAGTGTATACCAAAATGCGCCAGTGTGCACCTCTTCAAAGGCGATTCATAACTTTGTACTTTAAACCCTGGGGGCGATCAAAGTTGACACGGACTCAAGGCAATTTATAAAAGGCATCAAAGAATTTGCGCAATGGGCGTGAAATTACTAAGAACAGCGCGGCTTGCGGTCTTGTCATTTCAAGATCCGCACTTCCGTGTAAAAATGCCGTAAAGTCTTTTTACCATGGCATCACTCTTATTTTTAGTCGCGTAACCCTGCACTTTTCGCGATTATACCAGACCTTATTATTCACCATATTAAAGCATGACATGATCGTTTTTCTTTTCCAAGTCTCAACCATGACGTTATTTATTAACTATACTCTGATTAGCTGCATTCGTAGAGACCACACCGCAGCGCCGTAATTATCAAGTTTTGTCAGGTCCTGGGTTCTGATTGGCGCGGCTTCCCTTTGTTATAACAATGGCGGCGAAATGGACCAATTGGATACAAGCCTTTTGGGCGGGGATATGCGCGCGCTGTCGGAACGAAGTGATTCAACGAGGTTCTAGTTAGATCATTTCAGTTTGTTTTCTAAGTAATAAATCTAGTGAATATGATGGGAGTAGAATCAGCCCAACGTGTAAGAACTGAGGTTAGACGGGATATGTCAGAGAGCGAGGACGATATTAGTGTAGGTTGCCCGACACCAAGGCCATCTAAGTGTGAAATGAGTGATTCTGAGGACAGACCGAGGACGGGAGTCCGTTCCTTTTCAATCCTAGACATTTTGGGGCATAAGGAACAAAAGGAGGATGAGGTGACGTCAGTGAAGCCCTCAATCACATTACGGCAGGACTTATTACAGCGGAGTACGCACCCCTCCCAGGCGAAAATAGTAAGGCCATGGGACTTACCTCAACAAGCAGCAGCTTACCAGTCGATGTTACAACAGCAACAAATGTTGCGACATCAGATGCCATTTATGCACCCTTTTGCGGCAGCAGCACTTGCGGGGCTAATGCCATTTCAAATGCCGCAGATGCCACACCCGTCAACTATGACGTCGCACCCCCCTCGGTTGCCAGCTTGGTCGCCGGCAAGCTCTCGTGAAGAACAGGAAGAAATGGAAGACAGTTCTAGCAATGCGTCCACTAGTCCCGCGCTTTCCGGCGAAAAACCGAAAGTCCAACCGGATTCGAAAGCGAAAATCGGAAAAGACGGGTCGCCACTCGATGCACTTTTCCAAATGACTTCCAAGACCTTCGAGGGGAATGGAGTTGACCCTAGCGGTAAGTCGGTAGGCTGTCTAAAGCTTTTGTTTGCTCCCTCTAGAACGCAGCAAACCCTCTGTTAACGCTCTTGACTCTTTAAAACCAATTATCGAACAGATGATATGATGACATTTATTTACATTTAAAGCCCAGGGTCCATTCCCAGGGCTGTAACCGGGGGGGGGGGGCGGGTTATGGGGTTCTACCCCTCCAAATCATCGTTTCTTATAGGCTTTAACCTTTGATCTATGTCTTTTTTCTACTTTTGGTCCGACCCGGGGGAAAAACCACGCCAAAAAAAATCCTGGATACGGACCTGGCCATAGCAAATAAAGTAAATAAGCATAAATATAGAAAGAAACTAATACACTATGACATCACACTAAACACCACTCAAAAGACTGTTCACTGTGTAGACTAGCCACTATGAGGAACCTTTCCCGGTTTCTCACACCCTGAAAAGATCTACTCCGCAACATCCCATGACCTACCCCCTTAAAAAATTTGTCCAGAACTCCTCCAGTTCGTCACACATAGAATGAACAAGACCCTCATCTCTCTCACCACATATTGGACAAAATAAGGACCGCATTCCTCCCTAGCGCTATACAAACGCTTCCTTCTTTCTCCAACTGGTAGGTTATCTACCCTCGAAATTATAATTAGTTTCACCTCATTCTCATTTAAACCCGCTATAAAAAAAAAACTCTCCCCCCCCCCCAAGTCTCTTTAGCGTCTGAATACGAACTCAAAGGCAATCTCTTATCCAAGCTAGACAAATCTGGATTTCTTGATCTTATAGCTAATAGTTGATCTTGAAACTTATCCGAACTCTCCCAGGACAATCCCTCTGTTCTACATAGACCAAGCCCGCAAGTATCTAATATTCAACGTAATTTGGAAAGCCCTGGATTCGTTCGTTTCATCCTTCAGCAACTCGAGAGATACATCTTTTAATAATCATTTACCCGGAAAGATTAATGTTTTTTCCAATATCCTATCTAATTTAGCCTAAGGCAAAGTCACCCTGACCACCAACCAATTAACTTTGCTACATAGCCCTAGTGCTCCTTTAATTACTTAAAATTAATTGTACTAACTTTTCCCCCTGACACGAAAACAAACATATTGAAGCCGCATAATGACTGCCTGCACCACTTTCATATTAAAAATATCCAAATACCTTTTTAACTATAACTCCTTTTGATATAGCTTCTTTAGTACATCTTTTCCCTAGCTATACTAAATTCCACATGCTTCCCCATTCTCCCCTCTGTACTACACTTGCATCCAAGATACAACACTTCCTCCTACACCTTCAAGCTCCCCCCACCTGATATAAACACAACACCATCTTTCGTTTTTCTTCCTTTTCGGAGTACCACCACCACTGTTTTATCCGTATCCCCAATTGTTTAACACTTTATGAATATTCTAACAGACCAAGCAACATCTGATGTTTTCCGGGTTTTCAGAAACCAGGACCAAAATAAATGGTATCCTTTTCATAGAAAGCCTTGTTGCTCGGCGTCACCAGCTTACTATATGACATGCGGGAATAAAATGTTAAAATCAAGTAAGCATCGGGACTTGCTACCGGAACCGACAGACCGGATATAACACCAGGCATCAAAATAAATTAGAGCCCTGCAAGCCATCAGCTTCTAACCAGTATAGATCTTCTTTTCGTCAATATTTTGTAAAGCATTTTAATGATTTTAATGATTATCAAAGTATTGATAAGGTCTTATTTAACTATTATGTTGTTTGACCTAATAAATTCGCATCGTATCGTATCGTAAATCTTCGACAACCACTGGGATCCACATTTTATACAAATTTAGGGCTACCAGGCCTTCGTCCTTTCATTTCTACTACTATCAAAATAAATGCTACCGGTAGGTCAATCCCTAACCTACCAAATACTCCATAAGCAACCCTCTACCAACATTGTTAACAAGACTGAAGGTTCGATGGGGTCCCGAAAATTGAATATTTATTGGGCTTCTTGATCCAGACAATCGGGCCTTGTAAATTTCGGGTCTTCGCTAGACCCCTGTAAAATAGTGACTGTTCATCCATAATGAACCGCTTGAGAATATACAAAAATTACACCGTATCATTTTTTTAGACAAATTACGGCCAAACAACTAATCAGATGAGAAAACCAAGTTCAGATATGAATCAGCATTCATGTGTACTCTTATATCTCATCTCTGATCTACTTCAGAAAACTTGCGCGGCTACTCAGAAAATCTACTTCAGAAACGGATCCTCAGTCGCGATCTCATTCCGAGGGACCACAACCCCAGAATAGGCCTCACAGGGCCGAAATGATAAAAATAATGAACTGTCCAATAATATAATTGGTACTTAAGTCAAAAATAAAACAAATAAAATTAAATAATTAGAAAACCAAATTACAGTTTTTTTGCTAAATTATCAAAAAAGGAAATTATGAAAAAAAAAATATCTACTCTGTTACCCATCTAGGCCTAGGGGCACTGGATATCTTTGTCTGGGTCTGATCCCCATTCTTCTGCAACTGGTGCCCAAGGTTTCCGTCAAAAAGTTCTGAACTCCATTTGACGAAACATGTGTGAATTCTCACAATACCTTTCTCCTTTTTTCTTTTTCTGCTCTTTCTTTTCTTCTCCCTCTTTCTTTTTGTTTTTTGCTAAATTTTTTCCCGCCAGAAGCTTTTTTATCGCTGCATGACGCGGCGTCGTTAACCACACTTTTGAATTCAAATTTTGTTCAGTATCCTACTGTAACCAAATAAGGAAAACCAAATTTGCTTATGACAGAAGTTATAATCATAGCTAACAATTCAGTCACTTATTACAACGGCGTAAACGAACCGACAGTGCTATAGTTCGACTGAGAGTCAGCTCAATGGATAGTTAAAGGTTTACTAAACAGGGCTGAAATATGAATGTCTGGTTACGAATCAGCCTTTCACTTAAACACGTTTGAATACCCGACGGAATTACTTTTCTTCGCTATTTCCCCAATAACGATATTTAATTTAATTTTGTATTTCATCTCATTTATTTGGTACTAGAAATCTCATCATGAAGGATACAGATTAACAAAATAAGAACAAGAGCTACGAGCTCATATGGCACTTGTTACGAGTAAGCACGGCTCGGTTATGTCAATGATATATCTAGTGTTTGCTAGGTGTCTTCCCACCAAGTTTCATCTCGTTCCCTCCACTCATAGCGTTTTACAATATTTCCGGTTCTCCCCTCCAGCTCCCCCCAAAAGTCACCGGATCCGGTCCGGATTTTAAGTGGGTCGTCTGAGGCATGAGGTCTTTCCAAATATCAAGTTTCATCGAGATCCGGTCACCCGTTTAAAAGTTATAAATACCTCAAGATTCCGGATTCCCCCTCCCTCCACTCCCCCGACAGTGCCCGAATCGGCTCGGTCATGTCAATGATGTATCTAGTGTTTGCTAGGTGTCTTCCCACCAAGTTTCATCTCGATCCCTCCACTCATAGCGTTTCCCAAGATTTCCGGTTGCCCCCTTCAGCTCCCCCCAAAAGTCACCGGATCCGGTCCGGATGTTAAGTGGGTCGTCTGAGGCATGAGGTCTCCCCAATTATCAAGTTTCATCGAGATCCGGTCACCCGTTTAAAAGTTATAAATACCTCAAGATTCCGGATTCCCCCTCCCTCCACTCCCCCCACAGTGCCCGAATTCGCTCGGTTATGTTAATGATGTATCTAGTGTTTGCTAGGTGTCTGCACACCAAGTTTCATCTCGATCCCTCCACTCATAACGTTTCCCAAGATTTCCGGTTGCCCCCTCCAGCTCCCCCAAAAGTCACCGGATCCGGTCCGGATGTTAAGTGGGTCGTCTGAGGCATGAGGTCGTTCCAAATATCAAGTTTCATCGAGATCCGGTCACCCGTTCAAAAGTTATAAATACCTCAAGATTCCGGATTCCCCCTCCCTCCACTCGCCCGACAGTGCCCGAATCGGCTCGGTCATGTCAATGATGTATCTAGTTATTGCTAAGTGTCTTCCCACCAAGTTTCATCTCGACCCCTCCACTCATAGCATTTCCCAAGATTTCCGGTTGCCTCCTCCAGCTCCCCCCAAAAGTCACCGGATCCGGTCCGGATTTTAAGTGGGTCGTCTGAGGCATGAGGTCTTTCCAAATATCAAGTTCCATCGAGATCCGATCACCCGTTCAAAAGTTATAAATACCTCAAGATTCCGGATTCCCCCTCCCTCCACTCCCCCCACAGTACCCGAATCGGCTCGGTTATGTCAATGATGTATCTAGTGTTTGCTAGGTGTCTTCCCACCAAGTTTCATCTCGATCCCTCCACTCATAGCGTTTCCCAAGATTTCCGGTTGCCCCCTCCAGCTCCCCCCGAAAGTCGCCGGATCCGGTCCGGATTTTAAGTAGGTCGTCTGAGGCATGAGGTGTTTCCAAATATCAAGTTCCAACGAGATCCGATCACCCGTTCAAAAGTTATAAATACCTCAAGATTCCGGATTCCCCCTCCCTCCACTCCCCCCCACAGTGCCCGAATCGGCTCGGTTATGTCAATGATGTATCTAGTGTTTGCTAGGTGTCTTCCCACCAAGTTTCATCTCGATCCCTCCACTCATAGCGTTTCCCAAGATTTCCGGTTGCCCCCTCCAGCTCCCCCCAAAAGTCACCGGATCCGGTTCGGATTTTAAGTGGGTCGTCTGAGGCATGAGGTCGTTCCAAATATCAAGTTTCATCAAGATCCCATCACCCGTTCAAAAGTTAAAAATACCTCAAGATTCCGGATTCCCCCTCCCTCCACTCCCCCCACGGTGCTCGGATCGGGGAAGTGACTATTTCCAACTTAATCATTTGGGGTCCCTGATATGCCTGCCAAGTTTTATCGTCCTAGCTTATGTGGAAGTGCCCGAACTAGCAAAACCTGGACAGACCGACAGACCGACAGACCGACAGACCGACGGACGGACAGAAATTGCGATCGCTATATGGCACTTGGCCGAAGGTCAAGTGCCATAAAAACACACGCACATCGATTGCTGCGGCCCAGAAGCGAAGCTTCTGACGGGCGGGCTGTGACGGGGATTTGTGCGAAAGATCTTTCGAACTTATGATAGCTCTATGTAAAAATCAACCACCTAGGATCAACAACAGCACCAGTGTCTGCTGTCAATAAACAAACTTGCTAGAAAATTATTTTCAAATACCACTATATTAGCTACAATAGCTGACGTATCCGTTGTATACATTCAAGGCCGTATCCAGGGGGGGGGGTAGAGGGTTGACCCCCCCCCCCGGAACATACAAGAATAATCATTTTTATAGGCTTTTCCCTCTGATCTGTGTCTTTTTTGTGCTTTTTTGTCCGACCAGCAGGCAATAACCCCCCGGAAGGCAACCCCCCCCCCCCAAATAAATTCCTGGATACGGGCCTGTATACATTATTTGAATATATATTTCAAAGTCAGCTTGGGCTCGAAGAATATTATGTACACCGTTTCCTGGCACCGGCCGAAACCAGTGGTGCCTGCACGGTGCCTGGCCATAAATTAGGCGATCCCGATTCTAAACATGCTGGTTTTTATGTTCCAACACGGTGACGGGTAGTTTCAGCCGGTGCCCGCACGGAATGGGTACCGCTTTACCGGGCAGTCCCTGTACACTGAAATCGAGACTGGGCAACCCCTCGTAAACCCGAAGTCGAGAAAAGTAGTGACTGAAAGGGCTGCTTTAAACTTCAAAAGGGCGCTGGAAGCATAGAACCTATAGAACTTTTCAGTTATACTGATCGTTGTCCAGAACTTATATGTTCAAGAACCTGGATCATGATGAAACGGTGCTGCAACTTTTGCTACAAAAATTAGCAAATGTGACGTAAGAAGCTTCGTGTTCGATCATTAGAAGATCACTTTCAGTGATCTTAATTTTTTTCTGATAAAAGTTGAAGGCCGGGTTTTAACTTAGATCAGAACGACCACTTTTTGGGATCCAAACGTAAGTGTTTGTCTGTCTGTCTGTTTGTCAGCACGATAACTGTCGAGTGGAATGAGATATTTCGATGAAACTTGGTGCGAGGATTCTTGGGGTCAAGGGAAAGGTCGAGTTTGTAGATGGACATTGTAGCCCTACATTTAGGGGCAGGGAGGGGGGTCAAATTAAGAGGCAAACAAAATATTTTTAAACAGCTAATGAGATAGTCAATGAAGGGGTAAAAGACATGCTGAACACGATTATGAAAATGTCCTGAATCAGCTTCTTTAATTTCCAAAACTATCTTACTGCGACACAAGCCTCGACACATTTTAGAACATGGTGATTTGTTTCATACAGAATCCAAAGAGCAATCGGCACGGATCAAATAAAGACGGAAGAGGCCTTCGAACTGATCCTCGACGCAGAAAAAATCGCCCAAAATACAGTTCCTCGTTGCAGGAGCAATTCATGTACCTATGCACCCTAGCATTCCATGTACCCATGGACGAACAGAGACGTCACGTATGGTGGGTGGGGGGAGGCCCAGTCCCCAATGTTGTTGATCAATCGCTAAAAAGCTCCGCTGTTTCTTATTAAAAAGCTCGACAACTTTTAAAAAAAAACGATTGCTTTTTCCTGAAAATTAGTTGGTACAAATGACACCTTGCCCCCCCCCCCCCGACAACAACAAAAAAATTATATTTTGGCTAGAGTAGCCTCCGTCGATGGTACATTAGTGTGTAATTCCAAAGATTTGGTTCACCATCACTACATGTTTGTATATGTGTTAAAGTTTTTGTCTCTGTAAATAGATGACCTTAGGCTGAAATCAAGACCTAATATAAATTGGTTGTTAATTAGGCAAAAAATGTTTCAAGACTGAAATCTTGGCTGATAATACCGACGGTGACCCAAAAGAGATTTTGTGTCAAGCAGGAGCTGAAGATGGGATTAGAACTGATAAGTCTAGGTTTTGGTGCGGACATAAACTGATAAAAACAATGTAAAAACATATGTCATTTGCCAACAGCTGTCATCAGTACCTAGCGGTTCTATCTCAGCGAGTATTTATTCATTTTCAAACCCACACAACAAACATACATATCGTGGAAAAAAAAAAGATAGAATAAACTCAATTAATGAAGGAAGGGCAAGCCAAACAAAAATATGGGCAAGTGTCAAGGCTGTATCCAGGGGGGGGGTTAAGGGGTTGACCCCCCCTGAAACATACAAAAATAACGATTTGTATAGGCTTTTCCGTCTGATCTGTGTGTTCTTGTACTTTTTTTGTCCGACCAGCAGGCAAACCCAACCCCCCCCCCCCAAAAAAAAAAAAATCCTGGATACGGGCCTAGCAAGTGTAAACGGTCCTAAGCGATGATAGTCAACCATAGAAGGCTTTCCATGCAGTGGATTTTATTTATTTATTCATTAATACATTTCGCGTTAAAGGAAACCTCGCACTATTTACTGTTTATGTTTCCACCATTTTAAATAGTTGAATAACTTAAAGCTAGACTCTACTTCCAACAAATTACCCACGGCTTTGGCTTGAAAGCCGTTTTCCGGGACCGTTGACTTCCAGCAATATCAGTAAATAATTGACTAATAATATTCAGTGATTCATTCTGATAATACAATTCTCTGAAACAACCGTCGAAAGCATGTTAAGGACCGAAAGTAGAGATACAAGGCAAGTGAAAAATCAGTGAACTACATACCTGTATCGGCGAGAACCTACCGTAGAGATTCGATTCTCCAGGTTTAAGCATGAATGGAGCGAATACGGAAGTGAGACGAGTTCGTTAAGCATAGCTTGTCAATAGCCCACATATAAAATATTATTCCACACGCATAACCATACGCATAACAATTATTCCACTAAAAGAAAGAGAAACAAAGAGACCATTACTGCCAAACCTTTTATTTTTGTTTGCTATAAAATACTCTCTTTAATGTACTTTTTAGGTACAAGAAGCTTTCTTATACAATGGGTACTCTTTTTCAAAATGGGGGGGGGGGGGAGCTTCTTCTAGGTATCCTGAATTCTACGTCTCCTAGTTCTATAGTTTGTTTAGATAAATGTGATAGAAAAAGTGATTAGTTTAGTAGAAAGTCGGTAGGTGATATTCAGTTACGAATCTGAGAAAAAGTGAGATTGTTCTTGGTCTGTTTTTTGTATCTATATATATATGTATATATATATATATATAATTTGTTATGAGTAAATCAATTATTGCAAACCCAACTACATGAACAAATCTTTTAAAACACTCTTACTATTCTTTACACTTGCAGTCGGTACTACTGACTGCCGGAAGCCCGAATAGGCCTGTGGAGACAGTCAAATAAAATGGAATGTCTATTATAACAGGCTTGAATATTTGTACCACTTCCACTGGTAAACTGTCCCATGATTCAGCGACTAGGTGACAAGGATTGGTGTGTTCTTTGTACACGAAAACAGTGATACTCTGATGAGGCAGTGGAATGAAATAAATTGAATAATGGTACGCTGAACTTGGACACGGAAAACGATGCGGCTATTCTTCAAAGGCAAGTGTCCAAATTAGCCCACCCTCACTTAATTACCTTGCTAACAAGTCAAGCGAAACTCTAAACTTGTGTGGAAGAATTCGACGGAAATTCACCCGTCCGCGACCATTTCATTCTTAGATTCGATTCGGTGTCTTTTAACAAGAATATGACATAAAACTGAAAGAAAAGGCAAGGAAAGGGACGCAACTCATTTTACAGCTGGACGAGCATGGTTTATGAAAGACAATGGACAGCCACCGTCCCAAAATTGAGTTTGTTCAGGGAGGTCTGGACACAGTGTTAGCTTAATTTGCGCGAAGGCATTGGAAATTCAAACAATTAACCACTGATGAGATTTTGGGTTCTGCGTCAATTGAGTCTTAAAGTTTTGTAGATAATTGCCACTTGGTTACAACTAAATGGAAGGGTGACATGCAGTTTTGTAACGTTTTAATTACTCTATTTCGGCCTGATTTATAATGAGGACCGGAGTATAACGGACATTTCACCTTTGTCGGACTGTGCAAATTAAATAAAAAAGTAGAGCTTCAGCAGACTGAGTTTTATTCAATTTTTAAAGAACTAGAAAATTCACTCCTCGTGCGTTTTATAGATTAGGCCACCCGTTCACACCATTGCCGACCTGAAGTCGAAATTCTCCGGGGAAACCAAAGAGACCCTTACCATCTTCCAGCACCAGGGACGTATCCAGGGCCGGTTAGGGGGTTTGCCCCCCCCCCCCCGAAACGTACAAAAATAATCGTTTCTTACAGGCTTTAGCCTCTAATCTTTGTCTTTTTTGTACTTTTGGTCCAAACCCTTGGGCAGCCATCCCCCCCCCACACGAAATAGACTCCTGAATTCGGACACCGACCAGCACCTAACTAAAACCGATGCACTGTGAACAAAAACGTGGACAAAACCAAAGTGTTGCTTCGCAATAAATTGAAAAATAGGTTTCCAGCAGGCTGAATGATTTTCAATTTTAAATAATTAAAACTTCACTTTTTTATGCCTCATATAAATATCCGCGTTTCTTGTAGGTTTTTACGGCGGTCTTTTTTTTTAAATATAAGAAGATGATACACAAAAACAACAGGAAATACGAATACGTGTAAGGGATATTTCAGCATTGTCGAACTGAGTGAACTAAATAAAAAGTGGGTGTCCAGCATACCAAATTTTATTGAAGCTTTAACTAATTACAGGATCCCTACATTTAAAAAAAAATATCTTGTTCTCTACCGGCCTTTAAGAACTTTGTTTTGTAAGAAACGGTACTACAACGTAAAGCATATGATTATTGGTATTATTTACGATGGATCCTAAGATTCTATGCAGAAAAGACGCACAAGGGATGTTTATTTTGCTCTGCTCCTCGCTCTGCTCTTTGTCTACAATCTTTCGTAGACGATTTTTTTTATAAAATAACAAATTTGTTATTTTATGTACGCTGCAAGCGAATGTAATCTTCGCACGAATGTAATATTCGAATGTAAAATTCTGAAAATACTAGATAAACTATGAGTAAAAGGTAATAAATGTAAGGATATCAGCGTCACTGAACCACCTCCGGGTGGCGATGAAAGCTGGCCACTTCTTAAAGAAAGTGATAGTATATCCGGTTTACTCACTATTGAAGGTACTTATGCTTGGCATTTTTTGTTCTGTCCAAACAATATTCTCAGTATCAAGCAACAGTATTATGTCAAATGAAAAAACTCGGCTCCCCTGACTCGGCAAACGTCTGGCTCACATACCAATCTTCTCAGTAATAATTAATTCTGCCCAGTGTTTACATGTCTATTACTCCCCTGTTCCGATCTGTCGGCGAGTATCATTAGACCAAGACCAACATTTAACGGGCGACGGGAATCCGTTCCAGTGGATCGGATTTCTAGCAGAGCCATTAGAAATAAGCGAGTCTAATCATCAATTTGTTACCTATACCTCAAGTTGTCTCTTCTTACTTCGTTCCAACTGTGACAATGTTTGCCACACGCCTCTATTAGTTTTACGACGGACTGAGGTTTAGAAGAATCATTAGAAAAAGATGGAGCTGAGATTAAATGTGTTGTTGCACAACTGTGTCGGATCCTAATCTTACACACATATGGCGATATTAGCTACACATGAGATTAGTATCACTCTGTCAGATCAGTATTTACTTTCTTATTGCCAAAGGCCTATAAAAGTCTATTAATTACTTCGTTGCAAAAACGACTTTTACTACACCGTCAGAAGTTACACAAGGATGCGCACATGAGACAACACTATCTGTCGAGGATTCTGTAACTGCTACTGCTAGGCTTGTGCTGAAATTACTAACCATATTTTACTGAGAAAATTAGGAAGAAACTGGTGGATTCCAAGTGACATTTTTTTTTTAATTTTTTATATATAATGATTGTATGTTTTCAAGTTATTTTAACCCGCTAAATGTAAAAATCGACATATTTAGTGCCCATTCGGCGCTACGAGTTGTATCATCTATTTATCTATCGTGTTAACTGAATGAATCGGCTTGTGTATCAGCAATAGTTCGTTCCATGCAACCGAGCGCGACTGCCAAGGTTGCAACGGTGGGTAGCTTGCTTATAGCTCTGGGCAATTTCATTCATTCATTCCACATTGTCAGAAAGTCTCATAACATTTACACATGGACGCGGAATTTCAACAAATATCACATAACACACCATTTGTTAAGGTTACAGAAAAATTGTGATATGAGCTATCAAGTGCTATGTTTCTGTCAGACATAATAGGTTGAATGGTCACTTTTAGTGAAAAGTACCACTTAAAAGGTCACAACGGAAAAACTGTGGAAGGCAGTTTCTTCTTGGTAATCATTTTGGCGATCTCGCAGGTCCGTTTCTGTAGCTTCAGCCTGAAGAGGACCCTTGGCAATAATGCCGAATTATCGCTCGGCTTAATCTCAGCTCACTTCACAGCCGACAAGTCTGTTACGTTTAGCCAAAAGGGGATAAGTCACCTTTTTGGCGAAAATGAATTAAAAACACCAATCGATTTCTCTTCTCAAGATCTACAATTTGTTCTAATCGTTAGGGTAACAAGTCCAGTTCTGGCTAAGATATGAAAACTGCCTTAGAAACGTATCCCGTATCTTCTAAATCCTTTCATCTAGGCAGATTTGAGTAAGTACATTCGATTCGTCACGAAAAATCAAGCTGAGTAGGTATCTCCCATTTTTCACCTCGCAATTTGCTGATTTGATGAAAACAGTTTAGCACTAAATTTGCTCTCCTGAAAAATTTGAAAAAGGTGACTTATCCCCTTTTGACTACATAAAAGTATGATTCGTAGTTAGCTTGGGCTTATGTGGATTTTAAATTTTGCAACGGTCCAAGCGTATTTCAAATAGACACACATTTAAGCTCTCGCTAGATCTACTTAATTTGATGAAGCCAGAACTGAATTGTGCCATAGGGTAGACCTCCATTCCTCGTATATGTTGACGTTTATTCACACAGAAAAACCTTCACGTCGTGGCAAAAATCGAGGAGTCGCCCACTGTCGATTTGAGTGCAGGCTGGTTTTTTCTCCAAGCTGGTTTCCACGCGCTGGAACTAAAGAATCCGCATTTTCGGAAGCGGAATCGCCCAATTTATGTCCGGCACCGATTTCGGACGGTGCCAGCCGGTGCTGGGAAAAGATGTACAGCAGGGGTCAGAGAGTAGGTAACCCTTGTCAAAAATACAAATTAGACACACAAATCTGTTAAGTTCCTCAAACCAAAGACTATCTTTGCATCAACCTCTGACAGATCCCCTTGTTCCTCTTTCAAACGCTTCGATCTGGAAAGCTGTTGGCGACCCCAGCTGTCTTCTAGAACAATTTGTACTCTTCAAAATTTCCCAAGAGAGGCACACTCTTAGAAATAATCACCACACTTTAACAAATGTTAAGCGATGACACAGAACAGACGTGCAGACAATCATTTGTTCTTACAGTTTTTAGAGCTGTTTATCCAACCTTCTCATGGGAGTGGTGGGTTATTAATGAACTTGTGTCAAGATTCTCTGAAATTGGCCAGAGTAGCCCTATGTAGTGACAGATGGTGTCATCACCTATCGTCAAAGTTTTAGTTTGCGTAGGCTGCACCATCATCATCAGTTGGTTCAGTTATTGTTGTTCCGGTGGAGCCGCGATAGCTGATGATTTGAGGAATGTGAAGCCATAAATTTATGGAAATTCGGTAAATAAACAAACTGTCAATAAGCCGTTGGCCACTTGTTAGTGTACACATTGGTGTACACAGACCGGCAACGCGTTCTTTCCGGTTATTGACAGGCGGTTTTCTGTGTGATATTTTGCAACAGACGAAAGGTTAATGGTTAGGGTGGGTAAGTAAACTGTGCACGTAGTAACGAAACAAAATCCTCCTTTCGGATCCAAGTATTTCTCGTAAACCATTTTATTTCCATAATTTGTATTTCTTTAGCCTACTATTGACAGGCGGTTTTCTATGTGATATTTTGCAACATATATTTTGAAAGGTTACTCGCCAGGGTGGGTAAGCAAACTGTGCACCTAGTAACAAAACAGGTTCGAGATATCTCTCGTAAACCATGGTTTATTTTATTGTAATAGTGATGAGACCGTTCACTTGTTGATTATTTTCGTATTAACCATTATGTAACGGGCCAAAGTTATTTTGTTCATTTATTATGAATTTGATAAAACTGAACTGAACTGAAACTGAACTGTAACCTCGTACGGCATTTTTTTCACAAGAAAATGCGAACAAAATATTTATTCGAATTTCTGAACAATTTTTGTCTCCTCCGACTTTAGGGGACGATGGCGTAATCGCTATCGTACTGGCAATTACATTTATTGGTGTTGCATTTTAATTACCGGTCGTTCATTACTATTCACCAACTGCACACTTATTTACATTATTTATCAGCTGATTTCATCACAGAGTTAATTTTCTTCAAACAGAACTCATTCACACTAATAGTTTTAGGTTCGGTTGCTAAGCTTTGATTTAATGTTTTTGTTATTTTGCACTGACTCCACTTAAAGAAAAATTCGTAAGTTTGTCTATCAGCTCAATGGCTTTTCTTTTGTCGCTACTAGGATCAAAATTCTTCTTTATATGACTGCCAAGTAGTCGAGCTGGTAGCTGAGTCCGGGCAAGTAGAGATATCTGATTTCCTATAAATTTTGAGAAAGCAACTGAAACTAGAAATTCGAATCCAAGCGTTGTATTTTAAAGGAAAGAATCCGGATCACTTAGCTACGTCATTGCCAGATGTCCGTAAAACATGCCTGAACACAGGGGGCCTTGCAACAGGATTCCAGAGTTTGTCTTTCCAATCTTTCATCAATCAAGGAGCGGATACATGGGCACGGGGTCCCACAGTGGTCATCACACTTATTCCTGTGTTGGTCTGTAACCAGACACTTACCAGAAGTTGGGTGTTGAAAACAAACTGCTTACTTCCGCTTCTGGTCAGGATGAATTATGGTAAATTACAGAACCCGTGTCCCGCCAGTCCTGTCTCTGTAATTGAGTTGTTTGTGATTGACATGGTCCGCACACCCATTGTTTCGAACTTACAAGCAGCCTCTAGTGTCAATTGATGTTGGTGCGTCAGATTTCATGCAATGCAGCCATTGCTATAATAGTACAGTCAATCTAGGATCAAATCTAGGGGTTACTCTCTTATTGTGCACCACACTCTTGTATTAAAATAACTAGTTGTAAATATTCAGTTTGTAAATAAGGTTGTCAGTATATTCGAGTTTAACGAGGGTTATAAGTTCAAGTTTAGGAAGGGTCAATGTAAATATTAAGTAGTTTCGGGAATATGTTAAATACGTAAAAATGTAAATAAGTGCCCGTGCTTTAGTGTAACTTGTGATTTTGATTTTAGTTAGTATCCAGAATTTGTAGCTTATAGTGAAAATAAAGTAGTGTTAGGTCTGTCAAAGTTTATATGACACACAGTGTCGGAAGTTTCATAACAGATGACGAGAGGATGCGCAGTTTCAACAGATAATGCGTAACAAATAACACTTCGGATGTTATCTATTGTGTTTGAAAACTTTATGCATGAAATGTTACGCATAACCAGCTTTGTTAGGAAGAGCCAAAAAAGCATCTACTGACTTTATTCCTTATCGTCATGATGTCGGAAAATTCAGCAGATACTTTTTGGCGTTTTTTCGGTTCTTCCTGACGGTAACGCTTATTATGCATAACATTTGAAACACAACAGATAACATCCGAAGTGTTATCTGTAACGCATTATCTGTTGAAGCCGCGCATCCTCGTGTTATCTGTTACGAAACTTCTGACAGTGCACTATATAAATCTGCGTGGGAATCAGCCGGTCACCGGGCACTTCAGGCGCTTTTCCGTGACAATCCAGATTGACGATTCACAATCTCGATTCTCGAAAATACGTTTTCTCTAACAATCCAGATTATGAAAAATCGTTTTCTGTGACAATCTGACAATCCGGATTCGTGCTTGGAGCAAGATCATCGGATCGTCGTTTGTACAATATAGGACTGTCGATTCGCTGTTTCCCTGGTGAATCAGTTATATAGGATTACAATCCGGGATTGTCGCGGAAAAACGCCTTTGGTGTCGAACCATTTTGGCATTAAATATGACCGGACCGCATAAAAATTACAACATAAATTATGTTTACACCATCTTGTGGAGAAAAGAAAAATGTACAACATATCTAATGCTAAGAAACGTATCGCAATGCAAAGCTCGTCTTTTCTTTTCTCGCGTTTTATATTTCATTATTTGAATGTAAAAGTAAGAAGTGTCTTGAAAGGGTTCGAAAAAAATGGGGTAGAAATTACTGTTATTACTTTAGGATAAAAGTCTTACCGTATAAGCTATGAAATTTTTGGTTAGGACTTGTAATTTCAAATGAGAAAAATACAATATTCGTAGCTTGGAACGTGACGTTAATTTTTTTTCTTCGTATTATTATGTTAGGTTTTTTTCATACGTTTTTCTTTAAGAATTTCAGTGTCATTGATTTGACGAGGAGTCATAGTCACTCCCTACAGTTCAGTTGATAGTAAGGAAAGAGAGATAATGATATTTAGTTAATTGTAGTTAAAATAAAGATAACAAAAATTGTAAACAGTACTAACTAGTTCATGAAAAATTAAAAATCCACGACCTTGGTTGTAAGAAGCACGGAGTCGCCGGAGAGGCTTCGATTTGCTTTTTCGCAAGTGAATCACTCGGCGAACCATTTGGTAGGGTTGTGGCCCGGGCTGTATCCAGGGGGGAGGGGGGGGGGAGGTTAGTAGGTATTATCCTAAAGTAATAACAGTAATTTTCACCCCATTTTTTTCGAACCCTTTCAGGACACTTCTTACTTTTACATTCAAATAATGAACCCCCCCCCCCCCAAAAAAAAAAAAAAATCTGTATACGGGTACGGGCCTGGTAGTGGCACTCATGGGCCACCCATATTTTTCAAAAACAGCTTCGACAGTCATTCGCACTTCTTGGTTATTTCTCAATTGGTGGTCTTTGTGTTTGGACTGATTGAGAACCTCCATTTTTGTTCATTCTATTACTGCCACTGTATTTAATCATGGTCCTTTGCTGGACTTTATTTAGTAAATTCGCTTGACTATCAACAATCATTCGCTCTCACCAGTCGTGACCGCCATGGTAGTGACGATGGGAAACTCATGTATCACTCCGGGGTACCAGTCTGGAACAAATTCATTCATTCATTCCACACTGTCAGAAGTTTCATAGCATATTCCCAAGTATGGACAGTTTCAGCAGATTTGAATGAACGAATAAATATTTTCGGATTCTCTAAATACTTACTCCGGCTCCCCCTAAGGCCAGAAATTCCAAAATGACTAAATACATAACGTGAGAGACCCTGAGCTTGCTATTTCTAACTTGATTAACAAGTAAACTAAAAAATCCAGTCACACCCCTAGATAAAAATTCCCAGAGTTTAAGTGTATATGTATGTAAGCATGTTCAGTTGTTAGTCAGAGAGTTTTCAGGTTGTAATTGTTGATTTATTTTCCTCTATGAAAGTGAAATGTTTCCTTTAGTTTTATTTTCCTTTTTTCTTTTGTACTCGGTCCTTTTCCTTTTTGGGATCCCAAAACGTAAGTGGAGGGATACCTATGACATCGCAAAAGTTGTCCGTCTGTCCGTCCGTCCGTCTGTCCGTCCGTCCGTCCGTCCGTCTGTCCGTCCGTCCGTCCGTCTGTAAGCACGATAACTCTCGAAGGGAATGAGATATTTCGATGAAACTTGGTGTGAGGGTTCGTTGGGTCGTCGGACCAGTCAAGTTCGTAGATGGGCTTTGTAGCTCTACATTTAGGGGTGGGGGAGGGGATTCAAATTAAGGGACAAACAAAATATTTTGAAACAGCTAATGTGATAGTCGATTATGGGGTAAGAAGACATGCTGAACACGATGGCGAAAACCCTTTTGTCATCGGACAAGTAGTTCGCCCGGAATCCGGCCAAAACCGGAAAGTTTGTTGAAAGTAAAAGTTTTATTTGAAGTTGATTAGATGTTCGATTTAGGGGTAGGAAGACATGCTGAAGACGATGGTGAAAATTATTTTCTCGACGGACAAGTATTTCGCCCGGAATCCGGCCCAAACCGGAAAGTTTGTTGAAAGTAAAAGTTTTATTTGAAATTGATTAGATGTTCGATTTAGGGGTAGGAAGACATGCTGAAGACGATGGTGAAAACTATTTTCTCGACGGACAAGTATTTCGCCCGGAATCCGGCCCAAACCGGAAAGTTTGTTGAAAGTAAAAGTTTTATTTGAAGTTGATTAAATGTTCGATTTAGAGGTAGGAAGACATGCTGAAGAGGATGGTGAAAATTATTTTCTCGACGGACAAGCATTTCGACCGGAATCCGGCCCAAACCGGAAAGTTTGTCAAAATTAAAAGTTTTATTTGGAGTTGGTTAGATGTTCGATTTAGGGCAAGAAGACATGCTGAACACTTATGTGAAAACAAGTTTCTACCCGGACATGTAGTTCGTCCAGAATCCGGCCAAAACCGGAAAACTGTTGGAAGTCAAAGTTTTATTTCTAGTTCATTAGATAAGCGATTTAGGGGTAAGAAGAGATGCTGAGTCCCTGTATGACAATCGTATTTTACCCGGACATATAGTCGACCGGAATCCTGCTGGAATCGGAAAATTTGTTATAAGCTAAATTTCTATTTGAGGTTGATTAGATGTTCATTACTGGGAAAAGAAGATACCCTGATTTCGTCTTTGAGCTTTCTTTTTTCGCCGGACAAGTAGTTCTGGAGTTCGGCCGGAACCGGGAAATTGGTAGAAGTGGCAGGAAGTTTTCGTCAAAACAGATATGACTTATAGGGGTAAACACACATGCTGAATCCAAATCTGAACTTGGTTTTCTCAGGTGATTAGCTATTTGGCCTTAATCAATTTCTGAATTTTAATTGTAAAAATGTTCAAGGAGTCTGGCGAAGATTGGATCTGGCTAAGACAAGACCCAGTTGTCTGGATCAGATATTGAATTTTTGGGATCCCATCGAAACCTTTGGTCTTGTTTTAAATGGCGGGTGATATATAAACAAATAAATTACAGTAGAAATTTACACTTCGAACAGACCGTGGTTCGGAGAAACGCTGCAACCGACAGCTTCTAATGTAGCTCGTCAAGTTTAACGGTTATATCTGTGACTGACAATATATTATGTATATCATTTTTTGGTTTTTGTACCAAATTCGCAAGTCGACTAATCTCGAAAATATGAAATTGAATAGTTTCTGCCCTTGGCCATTTCTTCCATCTAGGGAGAAGATTTTTTAGACCCGATTAGTCCTTTCCTTTTTTTAATGTTTAGTTTTTGAACTTGTGCATTTACTACATTATTGAGCTCGGTGTATTTTGTCCTTTTCTTTGTCTGTACTGCGCTATTTTCCTCTTCTTAAGTGCGTAAATAAAATGTCATCAGCATCATTTTTTAATAAGATAACAATATCTAGATAGTCCTTCAGCCCAAGCTGACTGCAAATCATATTTGACGGTGCAAACGGATAAGTCATCTACGTTTTATTAGAGCTATATTTCGGCCCTTCTTGGCAAGGGTCCTCTTCAGGCTCAAGCTGGAAACTGATCTTGTGGAAAAAAAAAGTTAAAGCTTCTTCCTGAAATATCTGGTTTTACGAGCTTCTTCTCTGAAATCAATTTTTAACTGTAGCTGACTTATCGAGACTTATCCGTTTTGCAACGTCAAATATAACAATCTCTGTTAATGCTAAAGAGTAGCTGTGATATGAATGAATGAACGAAGGATTTATGACGCACTGCCCAAGGGCGTAAGTGCAGTAGAAAAGGACAAGAAATATAAAATAATCGCGAGACACTAAACAAATATTTTCCATAAAGGTTTACTGATTTAGAATCACATTGATGGGATCGTGGACAGGTAAGTTTCCTATCGGAGAACACAAATGTGCCTTTCAGTGTTACTTTTCCGTAAAACAAAACACTGAATATGGTTGCAACATATATTTAAACAATGTATAAAACAGATGCGTCAGCTACGATGCTTTAACTGCAATATTTCGGCCCTTGTTGGTTGACGAGGACCTTGCCAAGAGCGGCCGAAATATCTCTGCCAAAGTTGTATGCATTATTTGAATATATGTTTCCCGGTC